>JASSUY010030968.1:0-41467 GCA_032466535.1 Forpus xanthops | reverse complement strand
CCCCAGCATCCCTATAGGCCCCCTTCAGATACTGGAAGGCTGCTATGAGGTCTCCACGCAGCCTTCTCTTCCCCAGGTTGAACAGCAGCTGATATACAGAGTTCCATTCAAAGCTTTTTAACTCATTTGCTATTGTTATGATTTCATTGAAAAGTTCAAGACCTTGTATTATTTGTTGGATTTTGCCCCAAATTTTCCTAACCTTTTCTTTCAAGGGGATGTCTTGTGTAGGTTTGCTGATATCTCAGTGGACTTCTGGATACTCAAAAGAGGAGTAAATGGAAAACATATAATAGTTTCTCTTGTATTCATATTGGATATACAGAGACTTAAAATACAAATGACTGTGACCAAAAGCAATATGGTAACTGGTGGTTTTGGTTTAGACAGAGTTAATTTTCTTCATAGTAGCTTGCACAGTGAACAGGCTGGGGGTGCACGAAGGGTTTGGAGAGGATATGGCTGGGACAGCTAACCAAAGGGATATCCCAAACCATATGATAAGTTGAGCAATAAAATATATGGGGAAGAAGAAAGAAGGGATGTTCGGAGTGATGGCATTTGCCTTCCCAAGTAACCATTACAGATGATGGACCCTTGTTATCATGGAGATGGCTGACCACCTGCCTGCCCTTGGGAAGCTGTGAATTAATTTTGTCTTCCTTTGCTTGTATAAGCTCTTTTAAAACCATGCTAGAAGTAGACTACAACCTGCTACTGCACAAGACACTAATAAAACATTACTCTGAGCATTAGTTAGTTGAGAGTTACTTCAACTTTCAATTTGCCATATTAGAACTAGCTCTTCATGGGCCTGCTCTCTCCCTGTTAGCTACATCTCCCCAGAGGTCCTTGCTGTGCTTGAGCATCAAATAGGTATTTTTCAGCTAAAAGTACTCAAAAAACTGTTCTTTCCTTTAAGCATGCAGACTACTACCAGAAACAATACAGACTCTGTAATGAAGGTCCTACTGAATTCTTTGATTCAGAGTCAGTAATTCTTCACTAAAACAAGAACAAACACCTGTGCAATTAGCTCAAGCTCTCAGAATGACCTAACATTCTATCACTCCTGAGAAAGAGTGGATTGAGCTCCAAGAGGTATGTAATTTACTGTTACATCTGTCTCCTATGTTAGCTAAAGAACTTACACTGAAGATATTTTTAAGTCACTTCATTGAGCACAGCTTAATTTCAAAAGTTCAGTGTTAGATTACATTCTTCTGGCATTCAGAAAATGTCTTAAATCCTTGCAGCTGCAGTCTGTAAGTCCATTTTGACACTTTTCTCACTGTGTTCTTGCAGCTACAGCAACAGAAGCGAGGAAGGCCAGGCTAAGGAGGACTCGGGAGACCTCACCCAGTCCATCACACTGCTCAGTTTGGATGGGCTACACCTGCACTATTCCTAACAGCAGTTTGTCTTCAATGACAGGGATGCTACAGCCTCTCTTGCATGAGTCTTTCCACTGCAAAACCATCCTTATACTTAGAAGAAAGTATCTTCAGATGTAATAACAATCTCTTTTGCTATTAAATGAGACAATTACTTCCCATTCTACCCTCAGCAGACTTGGAAACACTCACCCGATATAACCACTGATTATGTTTTGAAAGAGTATCTCTTTCAGTCCATTCTTGTATAGACTTGCTCTTGAAAAACACAGCTACCATAGCCTTTCCTCCAAGTGTCTTACCATTCGTACTGCTTTCCTCTGAACCTTCCAACTGTCTGCATGCTTTTTTTTATGTGGATGTATCCAACCAATACTGTATGCTGTATATCAGCTGACGCACTAGAGACAACATACCATAAAAGCATATACCCAGCAGCATATAACCAGTATTACTCCTCTTTATTCAAGTTCTTTGCTGCCTTCCTGGTTTGCAGAGTTCTAGACAGCATTTGGAAGGTAAGCTTTAGAATTAAAACTTACTTTCTGCAGTAATATTTGCAATCATACTGCAAACGTCATGGGATCTTTGAGGTAAACTAATAATCAACGCAATTTCCTCCTATAATAAGCGTGAACTGCATTTCCACTTGGGCTGCAAGGGCTGCAATACCACCCTCTGATCTAAACATTACCTAGATGACATTTCTACCACACAATTTGACTGGATCTCTAATCTCTGTAAGGTTTAATTATTTAAATCATGCAAGTCTGTATTCAAATGACCAAATGCACTGCCAGCTGAGCCCAGCGAGTTCCAACAGGTCCCTTTCTTTCAAGCAGATGAACAACTGCTGAGTAGTGTCTACTCATAAAAAAGCTCCTAAATATCCTCCACAGTTACTGCAAATTTCTCTTTCTGTTACGTTTGCATGAGAAAGGACCTGGTCATCTGTTTCATTTGTGCTAAGCTTGAGGTAATGGATAGTGCTTTGCAATGTCAGAGAGGCCAGATTAAGACTTATTCGCAAATCCAAGTAGAATGCATAAATGAAATTCTGTGGATGATCATTAAGTGGAATTTGAAGGGTTCTGGTTTCGATTTTTCCAACAGCTGCAAGGAGTATGGCTGTTCATCTGCTATCCAGGCATACTGATGTTTCACTGAGCGGGCTCTCTCATTAAAGTTACTGCCAGCTGCACAGGGCAAAAAAATTCAGACCATGTGGTGGCAACTTTAAATATCAGTTAAATTCCTCTGTAACATCATCAGCCCATTGCTGCATAAAGCCTGGCATCCTTTTTGATGCCAACATCAGAGCATCTGAAAAACACGCTCAGCTCCCCACCTACCGCGATACTCGGCCAGGATTCACTTGGCTGTGTATTGTCAACCTGTCCACATACATCTTATAATGAGCCTGTAAGCTTTTCCAGTCAGCAACCTTCTCTTTGTTTTACGTACATAACACAGCATGATTTGACCTTCAAACAAGCTTTTAGCTATTACAGTAACACAAGAAAAATGCAACAGCCAAAACAGCCACAACATTATGTCAGCAATTGTAGGATTTGGCTTCTACACTACCGTTACCTTTAGATCCTGGTGGATATTCAGTTATATCCTGCCACAAAGAGTGAAAACTCCTGATGCCAGGTAAAAACCTCAAGCTTTAGGGAGACTGAGAACTGATAAATAAAACAAAAGCCTTTCATAAGAGTTCACTGTAAAGTCTGAAAAATACTAATCATAAAATTCAGAAAGCAAAATCTGGGCCTAAGCAATATTCATGTCTAAGTTTCATAACAAGGAAACAAATTTGACTCAAATTCTGTACAAGAGTTATGTCAATATGGCATAGAGGGAGAAGACTATCATCTTCCCATTTTCTGTAAGAGTATAATCTAAGGCATTAGAGAACAATTATGTTGCATTCCATGTTCTGGCAAAGCAATTTCTCATGGATTATGGAGATATTAGTGTAAGTGTTGACAAAAGGCTGTGTGGCTCAGGGGAAGAGGAGGAAAATAAGATGAACTAAATAGTGGCAAAAATACACAAAAGGCTAGCAAGAGAGGGGAATTCTTAACAGAAAATTAGTATCATACTTTATCGGACTCAAACATGAATAGTTGAGTCAAAGCCCAAAATCAGACTCAGTTGTCCTGACTAGTTGTTCCCAGAAATTATTTTCTTTGGGGTTTCAGCTTCCCTGGAAGAAGAGCTCATGATCAGACACATCAATAACCTAACACAGAACCACCTATCGTTGGCAGGGATGCTAAATCTGCTACATAACAGCATCAGTGACATGAAAAAGCCTTATGCCAATTGAAGATGTTTTGTATTTCTGTTAATGTCTGCTTGCTACTTTATCAAACAATAATCACAATTTCATGAGTTGATGATTAGTATGTTCTCCTTCAGCAATAATGACATAACACATTTAGTATCTCATTTAACACTTCCTTTCATGGGTTCCATTTAATCTCTCAAGTACAGTGAAAATTGTATATTCTTCCCACCTTATGTGCTCTTGATTTAATCCATTGCATCTGGCAACCACCTGGTAATCAGAAAAATAACAGGTATTTCTTCCTCCTTTCAGCAGCCATTTGTAAGGATCTGTGTTGTCGTTTAAGCCCAGCCAGTAACCCAGAACCACACAGCCGCTTGCTCACTCACTCCTCCCTCTTCCTCCCCCCAACTCCTGGAGGGATGGGGAGGAGAATTGAAAGTATGTAACCCCCATGGGCTGAGATAAGAACAGTCTAGTGACTAAGTTATAACAAAAATCATTGCTGCTACCACCACTAATAATAATGATAAGGGAAGTAACAAGAGAAGAGAATACAACCACTCACCACCCGCTGACTGATACCCAGCCTGAACCAGCAGCGACCTAACCCTTCTGGGTAACCGTCCTAGTTTATATAGCGGGCATAATGCGCTGTGGTACGGAATATCTCTTCCGTTAGTTTGGGTCAGGTGTCCTGTCTCTACTTTCTTCTGGCTTCCCCTCCTCCCTGGCAGAGCATGAGACTCAGAAAGCCCTTGATCAGAGCAAACATTACCGAGCCACAACTAAAAACCATCAGTGTTTATCAGCACTGTTCCCAGGTTGAAAGTCAAAACCACAACACTGCACCAGCTACTAAGAAGGAGAAAAATGACTGCTACTGCTGAACCCAGGACACTCTGCTACCTCATGTACAGGTGTTAAGTGTCACTGAAGGGTCTCCATGTACCTCTGCTAAGAACTTCAGCATCAGCCCTCAGGTCCTTTTCAACCCTAACTATTCTATGATTCTATGATTCAAGCAACTGTATCACTGTAGTTAATGACTATTTTATATACATATATATATATACACACACACATACACAAGCACTGTAAAGTATGACGAGCTTATTAACTGCTGGGAGGGAGGGAATAGATAAACTACGTTGCTCAGCCAGCATTCCTGCTACAACGTACCTGGTACATGTACCTAACTTTTAGCATGTTTCAGCTGAATGACATATATAACAGATAATTGAGAAAAATCACAATTAGCAATACAGAATGGTGGTAAACTAAAACCAAATAACAGCAACAACAACAAAACACAACAAACAAAACCCCTAAACCAACACAGTAGACAATTCTGCCTTACCTTTCCTTCTGAAATCAGTAGCAAACAGGAACAGGGGTAGACCCTCACTAGTCTTTTTGAAAATCTTAATCTGCAACTATAAATTTGTGTCTAATTTACAAACTGAATAGTAATCCTGCTCTTTGCCTTTGAAACGTCCTAGAAAGTATTTGGTACAGGCACTTTTACCATTACAACACTGCAGATGACAACTGTTGGCTTGGCCCGTCTTCACCAAGTCTCATCTTTCTTTATTTCACAGTCATGTAACACTAGTAACACCTTTCAGCAATTACATGAAAGAAGGAACACTGGAGACAAACTGAGCAAAGTGCAAGCACCAAGAAAGAAGAAAGGCAGAAATGGAGATAGGAGACCTCAGGGAAATCCAGTCTAAGCAAATGAAATGCAGGGTTTTTTCAGCCTCTGTTCCCAATAAATGGATAAATTTCTGGACACGTTTCCCAAGCAGAGATAAACACATGTATCTGCGTTCATCCAGCACTTATATTCACAAAGCTCCAAGAAAACCAAGCAGCAACCCAAAGTGAATCCATTGTTACTTCAAAAACCAAACACAGTTTACAAGAGTGCAGCAGAGGGAGGACAGCCTCCTGCCTCTTGTGAATCTTCAGAAAACTGGGAATGACATAATCTGCATTTTCACTAAAAGTAATGTTCACCCCTTGAGAGCGACATTTGAGTCACAGATCTTCACAATAAAGGTTGGACCATATTTTTAACATGATGAAGTAGCGCTGGTGTGGAAGCTACATCTGCATAACCAAAGGCATTGCACAGAAAAATAAAGCATTTGTATATTTTCTTTCCATAATTCACATAATTTTTTCTTGTCTGAACAGATAGTCTTTCAGTTAACCAATCACAGAAGTAACTACAGAAAATGCGTCTTACAACAATAGACCAATTAGTTTTAGCCAAATTTGCAAAATCTGAAGCATGAGCAGAAGAAACACCGGATCCCAACAACTGCAATATCTGGTTTATCATTTTTACTCATGCTAGGAGCAATAAAACAGTAGCTTGGAAATTAAAGGAATAACTAGCAGATGAGCTTTGTTAGTCTCTGCTCTGGAGCAAAGTATCACTTCACTTATTTGATTAAAAACTAAGGTCTTGCATTTGAAATTTAAAGAAAACTAGAAATTAAAAGCAATATGCACTGTAACAATATAGTATTGTCAGACATTTTTCAAAATTTAGAAGCATGCAAAAATATAACTTTATGGAACTTAACTAAACAGCAACTAAATAATGAAAACAACAAATTATTTTAAATGGTGAATGAGGGCAAAACCATGAGTAGATTTTAGATCAAGAATACTTTTTACCTACCTTCACATGTTGAATTCCAATTTGCTTTGAAACCAAGACATTCTCCTGTATATTTTCCATTAACTTCCTTTCAAAGAAAGGACTGCGAGTCCCATAACAGAGAACTATGGAACATTTTGTTCATTTCCTAACCTACAACAGGTAACCAAAACATTGCCGTATTCACCTTCATAAATGTTAGGAAATGCCAGCGTTTTGAGATATGTTTAATAACTCTTAAATTTGGGTCTCAAACCCACTTTGAACCGGTATTTATGAGTTGTGACTGGAGTTTTCAAAACTGTCACATATATTAGGGCAGTTCAGAATGACTTTCACATGGATCTGACCATGTAGAACCCTTCAGCTTTTCTGAAGCTCTAACTGCAACAAAAGAAATAAATACATCAGTACTTTCACATTCCTTTCACTGTCTTTAAATGGCTCTATGTACTTAGGAATGCTGTTGAGGACCACCTGCCTTTTTCACCTTCCAATATTCTGGGAGTTTTCTGTTCGTTCGTTTGTGAGGATTTTGTTTGTTTGGTTTGGTTTTTACATTGACTTACTTTTACTTGTCCTATTTCTAAATGGAGCATCTGAAAGCTCTTCAAACCTCCTCATGCGAAAGTGTTTCAGGAATGTAAAAAAATATGTCTTTAAGAGCTGAGAATTATGTTATGGTACTCTGTTTTCAGTATCTTTTGCCAGGGACTAAGTTGGAGCAGGACTGGGCCATAAAATTCTAGCTCCAGCAAAAGGTTCAACAGCCAGTATCTTTTAGCTTTATCATCAAAGATTATGTGCCAAGTACCTAATCCAGTGCACTGACATCAGATGCTGCATTTTTCGTTAACAACATTTATGTCTTTTTTTTTCCTTGTTCAAGTATAAGGGCTCCCCCCATGGAAACAATGTCACTAAAATATCACACCAAGTTCACAGCAACATGAAGACTCCTCAGTGGTAAAACCCCCTCACTTACAGCAGAAGCTGCTAGTTTCCACCATTTCCCCCCACACCCTTTTCTTTTTTATTCTTTAAGGACTTTAAACATTAGTGTTCCTTAATAAAGGACACATTAAATATAAAGACAAAGCCACACAACATGCAAAAACCAGAAGGGTTAAAATGCAACTGTATTTCACAGACACAAGTCACAGTCATTAAATTATCACACATACATTAGAACTTATTTATTGTTTCAAGCTATACAGGCAACATAGCACCAAAAAGGATAAATTTCCTCTAAGCTTGATGAACAGTACACAAATATTTGCTTTTTTTTTGAATTTTTGTAGTATTTTCTTTCATTTTTACCAGAATTACCCTCAATGAAATCCACTATCCCAAGTCAGGTTTATGGCATTACTTGGGTAGTGACATATGTTATCAGTTCTCTCTGAAAAGGTCCCTCCCATTTCCAAAGTTTTTAAAAATGAATAGCATATGCTAACATGAAGATTTCAGCCAGTGGGATATTAAATAAATGTGCTGTATTGGTAATGAGGTATTCTGAAGTTCAACATCAGCCAGCAGCAGAAGTAGAGGTAAAAGACTGAAGCTGGTTTTGAAAACCAAGTTCACTGATTCTGAATTCCCTTTTAATATAAAAGATTATCTTTAAAGATATAAATACTTTTCACACATAGAAAAACTGAATGAAGGCACTTATCATACATAGCAAGATTTTTTGCCTTAAAATGAAAACAAATATTTTACTTATGCAACTTTGGGCTGCTTCTGCTCCTGCAGAAGTCAGTGGCATGCCGGGCAGTAACAACACTGAAAGGGACTGGTATGGCGTTCTTAAAAAATAAGTTTATATTTAACAAAAGTTGTAGATGATTTCTTCCACTAGTGCAAAGACAGAATTACACTGAAATTATATTGGAGCAACTGAAGAAACTGAAGAACTAGGAAAACAGGCACTTTAAATTAACATTACATTATGTGTCTGCAGGGTAATATGTAATAGCAGTTAAGATATTTCTGACACTTGAAGGTAAATGAGAAGATGAGCAGATCCATTTTTTTACATCTATTTTCTCTGGAATCACAAGTAATACTTATGAAATCACATAAAAATACTAAGAGTGAAGTATTAAAAAAAAAAAAAAAATCTTTATTTTACCAACATTTCAGACAACCAAAATATAATCCTTTTCGATGAGGGTCAAGTCTTGCCTGCATCGCTAACTATAAAGACACCTCAGCACAATCTGCATAATTCTGTTGCTACAGCACTCAGAAAAGTGACCATTTTTAACCTCTTGTTTTGTGGGACTTCTTTTTTAATATTATTTGAACACTTGGTGAAACACTTGTCTGTGCTACTTAGTTTGTTTGACTAAAAACAGATTGCCATTGAAACAACTAGTTTGTTGTCAGTATTTTATTCTTTTAATAGTTTTAGAACAATGCAAAAGTACTCTGCACAAGTACTATTCTTAGGAAAGTTGTGTCTGTCCACTTTTAATCTAAGATCCCTTTAATTACAGAAGGCTCCTTTAAAGCCTTTAATTAAGAAAAGAATTCCAGTTATTATCTGACTTCGTAATTGGTATATGGTAAAATTTTAGGACAAACTTCCTAAGTCCTAACTTTAAAAAGAACTGGATGTATCATAGCTCAACTCACAATACAGATGTGAAGAAAAAGAGCATAAAGCCCGACATGCTGAGAAAACAAAATGCTAATGACTGTGCTACAATTAAATCATGGTGGAAAGTATAAATCTTCAGAAAACAAAAACCTCAAGATGGACCATAACTTTATTATGCTCTGAACCATATCTGGTACTGCTTATCAACAAAGCTGTACAATGACTGTATGTGAAACTGTTCAGATAAAGAAAGTACAATACCTCAAAAGACTGAGGTGAAGCTAAGTGTGCTATAGAGCAAGGGCATAACTGCTCACTTTTGTGGCAATACTTGTTACGTTCAAGTTACAGCAGCTTCCTGTGCTGCACCTTCTCAGATAAGACACGCACACAGTAATCTAACTGGTTTCAAAGGTGTTGTGAAGATAATTATTGCAACAGGCTTTAGGTAACACCCATTTACAGCCTGGGTTCAAAAATACAGGCAAGTATTCTTCCTAAAGAAGTGAGAAAGGATAAGAAGCAAACATGCATTTCAAGTTATGACATACCTGGTTAAAATACCTCTGATAAAATTTAGGTTGCTATCCACACTCATACGAGAATTAAAGTCCTCATGAAATACAAAGCTTCCAAGGTAACATCAACAGATACCACTAACCACCTAAGCAGGAAACCTGCTGTTTGGCTACCTGGCTTTCCAAGGGTTTTGGTAAGTACTGAGAAATCAGGAGGGGGCAAAAATAAAATCAAGCTCCTATCAAAATTCTTGTCATCCAAAAACGCAAAGAAACTTTCCTCACTATGTGAAGCTGGAAGGTATTGCCATGCCATATATGAATAGCCTATTATATTTCTCCAGTGTAATTCCTCCTCACACTCTATAAAACCTTTCAGAAAATATATAAACCAAAAGGTAATAAAAGCGTATCTGTATAAGAAATTTTGAGAAACTTACACTTCTTTTCTATTGCTCAGCAACAACCTAGGAGGCATAGAAAAAGAGACAAGAAAGGAAGACAGGACCATTTAACCAAGAGATAAACACAAAATTCTTAAAAGAAATTGAGCTAAAAAGGAGAAGCTTTAGTTAGTAGCCAAATACAATCCCTGGTGAAGGCATCAGAGAAAACCTCCATTAAGAAAAGCATACTAGATGAGTAGAAGAGTTACCTCCCATTGACCAGCAGAAAGAAGAGTAAAAAAATGTATGTTCACATTAAAAATTTTGCTCAGGTACCAGGCCACAGCTTTGGCACTGGATATTTCCTAACTTGCTACTGTGTGTCTAATTATTTCCCAGCCAAGTACTGCTAAAATATTTTGTTCTCTAGAATAGAATACTAGGAAAGCTACTGCACATTGGTGCTACACATGAAAAACTTGCAAGGTTATATGTGTCTTGTACATTGTAAGTGCACTCTGTACCTGAAGATTTGCTGCAATTAAACACAACCACTGATCCAACTAACAGTCTATTTGATTACATTCAAACATACTTTTTTGTCAAGTAACAGATGACTGTTTGGCTAAGAATACTAAAGCACGTGGATACAAGAAATGCTCCTCAAAAGAGAAAACATTAGTATTGAAAGTAACAAAGAAACATTCTTGAACTCAATTTAGATAGATTATTCTACAACCCTTCTAGCACAGAATTGCTGTACCTAGTCATTACAGTCCAGTTTTAAAGCCTTATGGCATCTTTGTGAATTTGCAATACTCTTTTAATGCTTTCAGTAAAAAAAACCTCCCTACCATTAGGGCCAGAAAACCTGAAACTCTCTGATGAAAATCAATACAATAAACCAGAGGTCATACTGCATGGACTAAACACAAACCCCCAATAATAATGCACTGTCGAAATAAGGGATACAGTAAAAGTCTATACTAGAACAAAATATTCTTAGCCTGCTGTCAGAATGCTATGGAATTTTTCTTGACATTATACAATGTGGCATATGGTTTCCGTACTTCTTAGCTTGTAATTCATTCTTTCATGAAGTTTTGGATCATTGCCTCAATCTCCTCACTAATGAAACTAGAGCAGTCTAAAAGAAAAATATCCAAGATATATGGGCCAAATTTACTGGGGGTGGAATTCTATTAAAATAAGCAGCTATATTTACCTCAACTATTATTTAACTTAGAAATACATCATTAGTATGCATATATAAAAATATATACGTCTGTATTGTAGTTTTGATGTATCAAAGAAGAGATAGTGTACTCAGATACATATCAATTAGGCAATGAAATCTTGAAATCAGACACTATAAAGTGTAAGAGCCCATAACTGCTAAACTGCAGAAAGCATCAACCAGACTTCTGGCTCCAAATCATAAACAGAGCCTTCCTTGAAACTGCCCTATCATGAATTTACAAAATATGTTTTATTTTAATTATGTTCTGTAAAATGAATCAAAACCTGAAAGAAACGTATTTACAAGGTATATTGCTAGAAATCTTCTGTCCTCAAATATACAGTGATAGCTAGCAGAGAAATTAGAATGCCCCAATATGGAAGACAGCATAAAAGACACTGACAACTGATAAACTAGGTCTTTCTCTACAGTTCATCAGGTCCTTGACTCAGAATTCTGAATAAGTCTTAGCTAATTTGACTTTTCCTGAATCTATTTCCACTGGCATCTAAAATCCAAGAGAAAACTCCAGCTACATAAAAGCCAGAATAGTCCATGAGTGAATCTTTTAGTTCAGACATGTTTATACAAAGCTACATAAGGAAAATGTTTTTTAAGCAATTTTGATAGCCATTTCTGAACTGAATGGGCCAGGCAGGGACAATATTTAGGAGGCTAAAGAGTTGTTCCAGGAAAAGCTGCTGCTCAGAAATTCCCTTCCTTCTATTCTCCCTCTTCACCTATCACATTTGTGCCACACGTGACAGAAGTAAAAGATGGCAGAATCTATTATGGCAAATTACACACCATATTGGAAGCTTCCCATTTCAGTTAATACTTACACAGTGGAATCTCACTAGTAGGTATAAAAGTGTATAAAAGCACAGCTGTTCAGACACATAAAAATTACTCAATACTTATCAAAAATAGAAATAGTGTTTTTTTTCTGGTTCTTGATGTCTTTACAGAGAAGGGAGTAAGTGCAAATAGGACATGCTTGATGCCTCCAGCCTCCAGACAGTGTCCAGCCCTTAACAGTCGCCTACACAGGAACCTATTATACGTTTGTCGTGGTTTGAGGTGCCTCACCACCCTTACAATAAAGAATTTCTTCTTCATATCCAATCTAAACTTCCCCTGCTTAAGTTTGAACCCATTACCCCTTGTGTCCTATCACTACAGTCCCTTATGAAGAGATCCTCCTCAGCATCCTTATAGGCCTCCTTCAGATACTGGAAGGCTGCTATGAGGTCACCACGCAGCCTTCTCCAGGCTCAACAGCCCCAACTTTCTCAGCCTGTCTGCATAAGGAAGGTGCTTCAGTCCCCTGATCATCCTTGTGGCCCTCCTCTGCACTTGTTCCAATAGTTTCACGTCCTTTTTATTTTGAGGACACCAGAACTGCACACAGTCCTCCAAGTGAGGCCTCATGAGAGCAGAGTGGAGGGGCAGGATCACCTCCCTCAACCTGCTGGTCACGGTCCTTTTGATGCAGCCCAGGATACAGTTGGCTTTCTGGGCTGCAAGCGTAGTTGTCATCAATGAAGAAATTTTGCATTGCTGAAACAGCAACAAAAATTAACTGAAATCTCTGTGATGACAGTGTTCAAACTAGGTAAATTTCAAAATTGATAATATATTTAATATGTGAGCCTGTTTTTATTTCCTGAATCTACTACATTTGTCTCTGCGTAACACCATGTGACAGTATGATGAAAGTAAAACTATTACTGAATAACCAGAGCTTGCAATAATACGCAGAAGAGAGGCCAGAAACTGTCTCTGATTACAAGCTTCCATTCTAAACTTAAGCTTTGAAGGATTAAATGGCTTTTTATGTCAACTGAGACATAAACCAACATGAAAATCTTTACAAAATTAAGCCTAGTTTACAATACATTGCAAAAGCTTACAGGAAACTATTAATGAAGAGCAAACTATGGGAATGAATAAGCTGTAATTTTAATAATTTTCAATCTAAAAAGAAAACATTGAGTTCAAAGGCAGCTGTGTGCTGAATGCCCTACTTATCTTAGCATCTGAAGTACATTAATTGAGATTAGCAAGTTGCTATTAATTATTCGCCTAATAGCTAAATAAGATTCTCTGATGCCTGTTAAAAACAAACACAAAACTCTGTTTTGCACAGTGGAAGAAAGAGAAAACTGTGGTAAATTATTAATTCAAGCTTTCATTTTAGTTTACTTGCAACAAATTTTATAATGTTTTTAAAACCACAAAATAGTATTTTAAGTTGAAATCGAGCAATATTTAAAAAAATGCTTTCATATTAATTGAAAGAACCAAAATACGTATTTTTTACCATTAATAAAAAAAAAAAAAACAAGAAAAAACCAAAAAAAAACCCAAATCAAACACAACTGTTGCCTTAGCCCACCTCCCAGAGCTGTTAATGACAGGCTTTTAACTGATTTTGATGGAATCAGGACTGGATTCAACCTCCTTTGATTTCCATTATTCTCCATAGAATTAAGCACAATAATAAATATTGTCAAATTCAGACCTTGGGGAAATATAATGCACTCGATAATGTAGAGCTTGCTATGATTGCTTAATATGTTAATTATCTGCTAGTGGCAATTTGAATGATTAATAGTGATTACTGCAGGTATTTTTGTACATTAATAGACAGTGACATGTAGACAACAACATTATAGTTACATACATAATTATACATAGACAGCTTTAGTCACTGTTTTAAAATCACAAATAAACTTTTATACACAAATGTACAAGCAATATGGAGCAAGATGTTTGATGACAGTGTGATATACATGTGAGTTATTTTATACTTAAATATACTATTAGAAAAAGTTATGCATAAAAAGATTTTTTTTACAAATATAAATATGTAGATAATACTACATTATAAATAACAGCATATACTTTAAAATTTAAACACAGATCAAATCATAACCCTTCAAAATAGAAAAAAACTATTAGGCATTGCTTTCTGCTATGATGATTTCTGGTAATTTTCAAAATATTCCCTATGATGTTTTACAGAGCATGAAACTGTTCCCACTGAAGTAAATGGCTGTTTCCCATTTAATTCAATGGCTGCAGGAATATTAAACTACACAGACTATATTCCACATGCATTATTATTTCACTGTTATCAAATAAAATAGTAAGTTTTAAAAGGCCTGGGGAAATAGTGACAGAAAGAGAGTAAAAAATATTAGTGAATGCTATCGTACCGATTTCCATGGTCCCCGATGCCATGAAACATCACCAGGGCAAGAATGCACATTACATTGTGCCATATTAGGTGGCTTGTCTAGAATTTCACAGTTTTGATCACCCAACATTTGGCCAGTAGGAAGCTGACAAATCACCAGTCTTGTCTTTACTCCGTCTCCACAAGTTTGAGTGCACTGAAATACAGAATTTTATATGCATGGTCTTTGTTAAGAGAGTCACCACATACTACTGAATCAAAAAGATATAGCAATATCAGTATATGTAATTATTTACTAAGTCTATTTCACATTCCCTGGACATTCAATTCAATAATACGGACTTACAGTCTAATCTCATACAATAAAAATCCAATTCTCTCAACAAAATGTTCACCAAACTATATTTTCATTGTTTATCAAGTGACTTTCTACAAAACGCTTCAGCTACAATCTCTTATCTCAAAGTGAAGTACCCATTTGTGAGAATAAATGTGCATATATACTATTTGTCTTTGATAGGAGGAAAAGATGGAAACCAAATTTTTCTTGCCAGAAAACAGAAAACTCGGGCACTGGGCATACTCCCTCATAGTCTAACTTCTACAGACTAAGTACTTAATACTTAGATTCTAATTTCTAATGAGGTATTAAAAGCAATTTGAGCAAAAGTGAGCATGTTCTAAAAGTTTTAATATGGTTTTAGTAGTTTCTAATAGAGCTTTTCACTGTATTTCAGTCATCTTTTAGATGCATGATCATATCTTCATATTTCTGATTTGTTATTACAACCCAGTTGATACTACTATTTGCAGTTACCCTAGGAAGTATCCATGAAATTTGATGTAATAGCATTTCTTTATAGCATCTTTCACTCTTTTTTAACTTGACCAGCAATTTCACTGCAGGTTTTCTGCACACAATTCATCTATTTGTAACATAAAATAATTCTATCTCTCAAAATTCAAGACGCTACTGCAACACTCAATTATATGTTGTACATCCTGAGCCTTGCATAATACTTACAACTTTTGGATGTGTATTTACACTATTCATATTTACACTACAGTTGAATTTGATTAAAGATCAAAGTTCACATAATGAGGTTGCAAATCATTCTTTTTAAGTGAGTAACAAAATGCAGTTCAGTTCCATTTACAATCAAATAATTATGTTACTATTTCTAAGTTTATGTAGTAAATAATATTTCCCTTTGAAAGTGAAATGATCTTACTTCTCCCCAGTTCCCATAGTTCCATCGTGGGCAGGGTCCAGAATCACAGTGTCTTGACTCTGGAGGTTTTGTTGCCTCATCACAATAACTAGCACTTCTTCCTTCCTCATCTTGACATACTACCACTCGACGGTGAAATCCACCTGCACAAGTACTAGAGCACTACCAAAACATGTAAACATATGTATCACCATTGCTTAATCACAAAAATATCAAATGTGTTGATAACAATTTTAAATTATTTTTAATGTTAAATAGCAAAACTGAAATCTGCAAATAAAAATTTCTACAGTATAGAAGTATTATTTTGAAATCACAGAAAAATTACATTTTTAATTCAATATATTTTCATAATAATAAAAATCTTTTTTAAATGCACATGCTTCTCTTTTTTGACCAAATGTGTACTATTATAGCATCTCTAGAAATGTGAACACATATGTGAGAGAACTAATAAATATATTAAAAATAAATTCTTACTGCTCCCCACGGTCCAGTTCTCCATTGATATCCTCCCACCGAGGGACGGTTCCACTGGTTTATGTTGTCTTGTGGGTGGTGCACCGGAAGGTAACCTATTTCTGGAAAATGGCTTGGATGGTCATGTGTTTTTGGAATATGATGATAAACTGGTGGACATGATGGCATGTTACATTCTTGTTCTTTGGAAGGTCGGCTTTCAGGATCGCAGTAATTCTCATCGATTTGTTGATGATAGTTGACACAGATAACTTGTCTTGTTACTATCCCACTATCACACGTAACTGTGCACTGACCAAAAATAAACCCAAAGTTTATGACAGAGCATTGATAATTATATAACCAAAGAAATTTATATTTACTTCTGACAATAAGAAACACGCACTTTGTTTTTCTTCAACGGATGCAATTTCAATCACACTTGCACAGAATATGAAGCCCCAGTTTCTAACCAGAACCTTTGGCCAATAACCTAAATAGACACATTAAAAAAAAGTATTTGCTATTAATACTTACAGGGGACCAATTTCCAACTTGCCACTCTCCACATGGGCTAAAGCAGCTTGAAATTTCAGCTGGTCGTGGTAAATGAGCACAGAGAGATTCATCTGCTATTCCTCCGTGAGCATCTCTGCAACTCACATAGCGAGCACGATCACCCTTCCCACAGGATGCAGAGCACTGTTAGAGAATAATCCAAGCTCATTGCACTTTATGAGATCAAAACAAGATCATGCAAGCATCTAAAATACTAACATAACTTAGCATCAGCTTGACTAGAATTAAACACTAAGAACCAGATTTCCATCTCACACTGATAGAGCCATGCATTCAGGAAGGAAACTGAAATATTGGTGGATGGTTTAAGGTTTTTTACATCATTGTCAAGTAAAACTAACTTTCAGCACTATTAAAATCAAAAACTCTTCTATGTTTGTGTAGAAACCATTTTTCATAATCCTTATTTTAAAAATTATACAAAACTAGACCTGTAAAGACCCAAACTGTTTAATATTGCAATTCACAGAAAAGAGTAAATCTTATTTTAGAATACTCAGATACTTAACAATTATTTAAGGAAACACTTCCTTGCACACTCTCAATCATACAAAAGCTATTTTGCTCAAAACCACAGCTCTAGAACACTGGGTTTTTTTCCCTCCTTATTTTCCCTGGCTACATTTGAAGCATATAGAATTTTCTGGGAGTATCTTGCTCCTCCTTAAGGAACAAGTTCTTCAAAGAATAGCAGAATTCCTTTAAAATTTATAACTAACAGATTTCAGTCTGAAAAATACATGAATGAGAACTTTATGGAAACATGGGAAAAGGAATGGAGAACTGCTCTGTAAGATGTGAATGCTACATTACATACTGGGGTCCACGATCCGTATCTCCATTGGGTCGCCTTCCCCACATGAACTAGAGGCAATGACGTAGTCCATAATTCTGTATTTTCAGGGCAAGAGGGCAATTCACACTCCTGTGGGGGGTGAAAAAAAACTTTTAAGATAAATATTTTGGAAGACTCAAATGCAAAGCAAATGGCTTCAGATACAGATCCTACCATTACAATAAGCCAGCATTAACAAGTAAATACCATCTTCTAATTTATCCCTGGTGGTATTAAAAGGCTTTTTATTGAACTGTTTTATTTCAAATCAAGATGCAAAGAAAATGTACCTTATATTAAAACTGTATTATTAATAACTAATAATATTTGCATTTTGAGAAAGAACTCTGTTGGGCAGCTGCTAGAGACAACAGGCATAGACATTACTGCCTCCTGTTTCACAGCCACGTGCTGTACAGAAGAACTGACTGAAGATAGTGGCTGTTCTGTCCCATTCTTTATACCTAGAGCTACTGAGAACACAAAATTGCCCAGTTTCAGTCAGCAATCAGACAGGTACTGCAATTCAAAATACAAAGCATACTCAAACTCTGTGTATTCATATGCAAGTGGAAATAAATTTATAGCAGTTACTTGGGTTTTATATTTTAAAACCTTTTTTTTTCCTCTTCCCCTTGAGACAAGAAGAAGAGTACGTCCTCAAGGAGGTACAGAGTTACCAGCTTAGCCGGATATAAATGAGAACCATATTAATACCATCCTGCATCATAATTCATGACTACACATTTTTGAATTAGTAGTATTCCAACATCTGAAGCTCTTTTCAAGTAACCAAGTCATTCTTTTAAAAACTATATACAAGCAGAATTTTAGAGAATACCAAGCCAGTCATGTGCTCTTATTAGGCACTGTGGCAGGCAGACTCCTTATAATATTCGACATGTTGGAGCTCCCCCCCAGCCAAATAATCAAAAGCTTTTAGACCCTTTCAATCACGTGCCATATTTTCAAATCTCCAATCTTCAAGTTATTCTTCTTTTACTTAATTCACTAGATTAAATTTGAAATTCAGGACAAAAAAAACCAGATTCAGTATTTTTTTCTTCATTTTAGAACACATTTCCTGCAAGTCCCCTCGGTCACCAGACAATACTTATATTTAGATGCTTTTAACTAAAGTACAATCAACAGAAAAGCATTTTTCAACTTACTTGGTTATCTTTAGGACGAGTAGCAGCATTACATTCCCTGTCATCATCCAAAATAAGTCCATAAGTCCCAGTAACACATTTGACTGCACGCATCTGGTATCCACGGCCACATGTCACAGCACACTGTTAAAGTCAATAATGTCACACACTTGAAATATATGAACTATTTCTAAGAAAAATTTTTTTAAATTAGTTTTTTAATTTTAAAACTCTTTCTAGAATGAACAGGAATGTCTATGGGGATGGTGCTAACTTTCTTCATTGCAGACTATACGCTGCTTAAACCGTGACCGTAACACAACAATATTTTGGCTATTGCTGAATCAAAAGATTACTTAAAAGGAATGTGGCATTATATTAGGCATCTGTGTGATTATCTCTTACGTGACAAAATAATGTATGAGAATATCAAGGCGGTTTTCTATCTACATTTTCATTATTCTAAAGATGCAATATATTCATGTGTAAAAGTATCTCTGATATTAAGGTTCAGGGTCAATGACTTCGGTGTTTAACTTACGTGGATATTCCTAAATTACAGCTTAGACAGCCAATAGGAGCAAAGGAATACGTGAATACAACTGAAGTAATGGCTTAAGATACAATTAAAGTGTTTAAAAGATATTGTTTTGTGATCAGACAGCCTGAACTAGAAAACAAGATGCCAGGAATCCTTCTGTACTCACTGATCCCCAAGGCCCTACTTGCCAAGATGCACATTCAGGAAGTTCACATGGTGTTATTGATTCTGGTCTATTATTTGGATTACAGAAATCATCTCTCAGTTGTTCATCATTCAGTTGGCACCATACTTGACGACGCTTCATTCCTTTACCACAAGTCACAGGACACTGTAAAATTATTATGCTTATCAGTTTGTAAATACATGCATCTGCATTGGCTTCACTTTCTGATCACATAAATAACAAAAATGTTCCATGCATGTAAGTAGTCAAACAAAACTAGTTATTTTATGAACTCTTCATTTCCTGTAAACATCAACCCAAATGCTAATACAAAGGAATCACTATCAGGTTTCTGAAGCTTAAAAATATGAGTGCACACATTACAGTTTTCACATGGAAAAAAGTTTAAACTACCCATAATTTTTTTGTACCCATATAATCTATAATAAAATAAAATTCTGCTCTCCAGTTGGCTGGATGGTTCTCAATGCTTTATAAAAACTGCAGGTAGGCATATTACTGTAGAGAGATGTACTCTAAGTAGCTTCACTTTGTGATCTTAATGTAACAAAATTTTAGAGCTAAATAAACTCTGGTGTGGTTTTCAGAAGTTCTCATTCATTTGTACATGTGGGATGTGTATCAGCCAAATCCCAGGACTTCAGAATTTTTATTAACATGTGCCCCAAAACAGCCAAAAACAAAAAAACCCAACACTTAAAGCTGATTCTTTAGCATCAATGAGAAGGATGAAAAGTGTCTTCAGTTTTACTTTATTACCTCACTCCACCCACTAACAGACCAGCTTGGACATAAGAATTCATTGCAGCTCTGTGTTACAAGCCTTGAAAGTCCTTGGCATTCTCTGTCAGGAAGATGACGACCCAAATTGTTCATACAAAAAGCTTCTCTGGTTCTGACACCTCTCTCACAGCTCCTAGAACACTGTGATGTATAGACAATATTATGAAATGGGAAACACAACACAATAAAACCAGGTCATAATACATAATCAGTCTTGAAGGTGAAGAAATTATTGTCTTAGACAAATGCGCCTTACATTTAATTCACAGACTACTAATATATTCACGTGAGACAAATTTGAACTGTTTAGTAGTTCCAAAATAAAACTCTTTAGTGAAGACTAACCTACTTATTCCTTTTCTCTAAAATACCCTCAGAACTGAATTATGGAGACTATAAATAAAATATAACACCTTTAACCACCAGATATTCTCTGCTCTTTCAAAACCAAGCTGCAATGTAGCTAAAGTTTCTTATAAAAATATGAAGAAGGTGCTTAAATATGAAGATGCTTAAATATGAAGATTGGTATTAGCTTAGCAACTCCTACAATGCTTCACTTGTAAAAAACTATTTTAATTACTTAAATTAAAAATAAATTTTATAGAAATGAAAATTTTATTCGAACTAACCCGAACTATAGCAGTACAATTATAAGGTTCTGAATTTGTACCTCTGACCATTCTGTGTAGTGCCAACTTGTTAACATACAGTCACCGTGGCAGGGCTCTCTAGTTGGTGGTTTCTGTTGATCAGCACAGTACTTTTCATCAACTGGAGCACTCAGTCCTTTTGAAATAGAGTACTTCATGCAGTGGATCTCTATAGACCGATACCCTGGGCCACACTTTGATGTGCAGTCACTTTTGCCAACACTGTGCCACCTATAAGAGCAAACTGTTATAGAAAGCTAACTGTGTTTTAAAAAATAAGACCACAGTAAATAAATCACTTGGGGCATGTACTAGAAATTGTCATGTAAATACAGGTATGTATTTTAGGGAACAGACAAAACTCTAAAATCTATCTCATGACTGGAATTTTCAAATCAATATAAAATAATTTGACTTGTAGGCTTAAAAAACACCTTTTTAAACTTGAAGGAACTTCTGTCTCAATCTCCTAGGTGACTTTGAAAAACATAAGCTATAATTCTAACTGTTCATCCTTTGAACACCTCAGCATGGGCTTTCTTGGGGTGCAAAAACACAAAGCTGTTTCAAATTAGATTCAGTTGTGGCTACAGCTTTGGTGAAAAATGTTTTCTTGTATTTCTGGGGCAGTCTACAAGTTTTTGAGTCAGGATATGTAAGAGATTCATAATCCTAACAAAAGACTTTTTATTTTACCAACAAAAATTGGAAAAGCACACTCATTCTACATAGATTCAGAGGTGGAATTATATACATAAACCCATTATATGAACAGATTAGAGGAAAGGAAAAAGAGACAAGAGATGAGGGAGGGAGAGAGGAGGGCCAGGGCATAAAGCAGCCTGTATTACTTTGCTTCAATCTCACATCAACGAAAACATGGTAAGACCACAACAGCTCCATCAGTTAGGAACCTATTTTTACCTTAATTCACACTCTGTATTACACTCCTCAAAAACATCTTGTACAGTGGGTATAAATTCACATCTTTGATCAGACACTACTACATGATCGCTTTTACGTATGCATGTCATTCTTCTTCTTCGAATACCTTAAAAAGGAATAAAAGAAAGCAGATAATGGGCTAAAATAAGACTGCCTTTTTACAATCAGATTCCATTCATCCTTTAAGAACTACCTCTTTATACAATCTAATAATTGTATAGAGGAGATTCTGCACAAGCATGTTGCTGACCACGTTCAAGGTGGGAACAACCTTGTTATGGTCAGCCCTGCCATTTCTCAGGTGTACTGCAATGGTTTTACAAGGATATTAGCTTCCAGAAAACTACAATGAGCAACAGTTCATTTACTCAACAGGCTAACTACTCCAAAATGCATCATATCTGTCCTTTTCAAATTGTCAAATTTGCAAACCACCATGTTAACTTAGAGGTTAAGTTCCTTTTCTTTAAGGAATCAGAAAACTGGATCACAGTATACCTAAAAGATCTGGAGTGCTTGGAGAAGTACCACAGCTGACACATGCTGAGCTTCTCTAGCACATAAGTATGTCTACAGCCTGACTCAAAACCAGAAGAAACTCACCATCACAAATCTACAGGCATTTCTAGTACTTCCTAATATGAGTATCTATCAAAAATCTCTGTAAATACACTTCATATATACATTTCAGACATATTATGGTTTTATTTTGACAATGGAATGGCCTGTAGAATAGCATATAAATTTTAAAATGTATCCTTAAATAGCTTTATCCCATGCAGCGCATAACCAAAGAATAAAAAGAAATATATATGAAAAGATAGTAGACAAATCAGTGGCCATTTGGAAATAGGATAACAGAAGCCTAATACATATTAGTAGGAATACAATACCATTTCCTAATGATGCATTAGACTTGATTCAACTGGTGGGTTTCAATAAACAACTCCTAAATATGCAAAAGAAAGGAATACAAACACAGTTTTCAATATAGAATTCCACTGCAAAAATGATGAAAATACTAAAACAAAAGCAGAAGCAGTTCCTGCCCTTAAAGGCTCTGCACACTTAAAGTTTACTGAGCACCGAGTTCCTTCCTTACAAGTACGGACAAAAAATCCCAGTAGCTAAGACTAGTCCCTTCGTAAATGCCATAAGGTCTTTGGTTCTGGCGACAAAATAATTCACAGTACCTTGGCACATCCTGCTGCAGTCTTGCCAGGGTCCGTAAGGATCCCACGTATACAGATCGCTTCTGTCTTCTATTGGGATATTGAAGGAATAACGCACATCAGGGTTGTATAAATTCCCTACACACAAAACCTTAATTGAGATAAAATGATAGCTGTTTTTCAGTGAATTTGAACAAAATTATGAAGAGAAAGTTCATGTAGCGAAGTTTTAAACATGAAAAAAGTAAATGAACACCTGTAAGGTTAGCTCTTCTTCGACTCTCTCAGTGCTGTTAATTCGTTCTATCGTATGGTTTGAACCACTGTACTCAAAAATGGCTCCTTGTATATTGATTTCTCTTTTTGACATGCTTACAACAAAATTTCCGTTCAAGAGAAAATTTCCATGAACATCGGATAAAGCTAAAAGTAAAACAGAATATTGGAAATAAAGCATCTACTTAATTAAAAGATTCTAACAATGAAAACTTTTAATACTATGTCTTCTCATCAACACTTAGCTTTATTTTAATCCATGTGCAACACTAAAGTCATATCAAACAGTTTTTAACGCATGAATTCAATCCTAACCATTGGTAACTGTCTACTGAGCAGTTGTCATGGATTTCTCTGTAATAACAACACAACTTCAATAACAACTGTTCTGCTGAAAGGTTGACTGCACGTGCAGTCAACTTTTAAATTTGGTTAGCTTCTCCTACTGTAGCAGGAAACAATCATTATCTGTATTTCTGGCGTATTCTACAGCCCATATTCTTTTATTTGCCAGAGCTACTTTTAGTATAGTGGCTGTTTAAAGTAAATTTTAAAGTAAAAATTATATTATATCATAATTAATTATAAATTATAGTTAATAATTTTTAATTCTAAATTATTTTTATTATTAATTTAAGAATTATTAAATAATTATATAATAAATAATAATTTATAATAATAATTTAATGACCAATTTGTATTACTAAAGATGAATAACAAGTTAAAAATGAAATTTAAAAATAAAGTAAAATTTTTAGTGAAGGAATGCTATCAGACTTTGCAACATTTGAAGAGGTAGCTAATGTCAGGGGTGAAGGTTGTTTCTTTGTCCTGTGAGATGCATGTATGACAACAGGGCAAATGGGCAAGGAAACCCTTTGGAAAACTCTGAGGTTTATTGAACAGGATAGTAATGAAATGAGTAAGAGAAATAAAAATGCACTAATATTCTCTTACAGATATAATGTAAGTACTGTGCAACAGAATGACCAAGATTCTTGGCACAATGTGCTTATGAATTCTTTGTTCCTCTCACATACTTGTAAATCTGTAAAGGCGACCTTTATACACAGACATGATAGAAAAAGAGAAATGGGAGACAAACTGGTGAGTTTGCTGAAGGTCAGACTGCTTAATTTATAAACAAAGCGTATGCTTCCAAGATTCAAACCCACAAATTCCTGCATTAATCCTGACTTCACCTGCAGAGTTTCAATTACATTTGACGCAACAAAGTGAAAACTTGACAAAGTCATGCAATGTGCTATAATTCCTATTCTCTCACAAATGAACACACGCATTCAAGAATTAGAAATCTAACAATATCTCACTCATTTTTCTGAAAATTAGTATCTACAGAGAGACTCATGCAAATAATGGTACAATGTAATCAGATATTTACTCTAAAGACTTTTATCAGACTTTTGATAATACATGCCTAGAGATAAGCTCTGGCAAGAGCATAAAATCTATTCGTTAATGTTATACACAGGATGCTTTTACCTAGGTAGTTGTCATCTTCTGGTTTCCCTGAGTAGCTGTGCTGCCGAATATCAATGTTTGTTGCTCCTTTGGGAATATTTACTACAACATTGTAACCTGCAATATAATTATTCACAAATTAATTCTATATGAAAATAGTCAAATACTAGTAAATATGAACATATAACTACTTTTATTCACAAAACCCTACAGTACACCAGTGACAACTGCTGCTGAATGCCCGCATCTTTTAGGAAAGGAAATGTGACTATCTTCATTACTATGAAATTTCTTTGTTGGTGGTTTTTGTTTTGTTTTGTTTTTTTTTAACCAGTTAACTGATCTTTGATTTTCATAACTCTTCAAAATTCATTCCTGTGCTCAGGAATGTGAATTCAATTCTTCAGCAATAACAAGAGTCCAACCTATTCAGAAAAATCTCTAGAGAGCAGCACTACTCCAGAAAGCAGTCAAGTATAACAAGCAGAATTCAAGAAACCTCCCCAGAATTTAGCTACAAAACTTTTCTACAATAAAATGAATGAATCGCTTAATATTACATATGCCTACTCCCTGATGATATAGTTCAGTTAGCTTTTCTCACAGCACTCAGGAGTCCTAAACACTCAACTATCACAGTATTGCAGACCATACACATAGGTAGATATATTAGATAAACTAGCCATGCTTGAGCCACATTCCAGTACTTAAAATGTTACCCTACTGCCCTCCCTTCAAAATACAAATGATTCACAAATGACTCATTGTTATTGCCGACTACTATAATGGCAGCCTTCTTGTAAGGTAGCAAAATAAGGATCATCAAAATCTACTTTATAAAACTGTTGCTCTGCACATAAGCATTGGTTTAAAAGGAAAAACAAAAAAAGCTGTTTCTCATAGATGTTACTCACAAATTCAAATGGATTCTTATGTCTACGAAAAAAAACTCAGTGTGGCAAAAACTGAAGAGAAATAATAAACACAAATAAGCAATCTGATGTGCTAATATAAACTTAGCTAAATTTTCCACGTATTTTGCTGGGTTTAACAGTCTTGCCATGACTTAACTCCAGTTAATTGGCAAAACTCTGCAAGGAAAGATCTAAGTGGCAATATCCTTTCCAAATTGTGCTGGTTTTGGATGGGATAGAGTTAATTTTCTTCACAGTAGCTAGTATAGGGCTACATTTTGGATTCGTGCTGAAAACAGTGTTGATAACACTGGGATGTTTTAGCTACTGCTGAGCGGTTCTTACACATCCTTAAGACCTTTTCTGCTCCTCATCCCAATCCACCAGTGAGCAGCCTGGGGGTGCTCAAGTTGCTGGGAAGGGAAAGAGCCAGGAGAGCTGACCCCAGCTTAACAAAGGAATGTTCCATATCATATAGTGTCATGCTCAGCACAGAAAGCTGGGAGAAGATGGAAGGAAGGGATATTTCTAGTGATGGCATTTTTCTTTCCAAGTAATCACTATACATGATAGAACCCTGATGCCCTGGAGATGGTTGAACATCATGGGAAGTGGTGAATGAAATCCTTGGTTTGCTCTGCTTGCATGTGGAGCTTTTGTTTTACCTATTAAACTGTCTTTATCTCCACGCATGAGTTTTTTTGACTTCTACTCTTCCAGTTCTCTCTCCAGTCCTGCTGGAGGGATGCAAGTGAGCAGCTGCATGGTGCTTAATGTCATCTGGCGTTAAACTAAGCCAAATTTCATAATTCATTGACTTCCCAGTGACTTTTAATCTATAAAACCAATGCCATGTATTTAAAGGATAATTTAACCTAATCACAGGTCCATTACATTTACCAGCTGGGGGCAGCACTGCAATTGCAAATTGACATACTGCATGCTCTAGATAAATAGAGTGGTCAACCTTCTGCTTTATTTCAAAGAAAACCAAAAGACGCTCAAAAAAGCCCCTCATCTTGTACATTGAAGACCTTGTAGTAACAGACTGACAGAAGACAAAATATGGGAGGAAACTATAAACAAAACTGCATAACACATTATCAGTGATAGACAGGAGAACAGTAAAGGCACTGAAAGTTATCACTTTCCAGGAAATTCTTCAATATTCTAATTTTATGCAACAATAATAACCAGATAATAACTATGTGTACATAATTAGGTTACTATTTCCTAAACTGGGAGCTAAATAAGGTAGTATTTCACTGTAATGAATTTCTAATAATTGTTTAACTAGTGTTTAAACACTGAATTACAACATTATAACTGTATAACTACAAGCATGTACCACAGGCTGCTATTGTCTAAGTCCAAATTTTGCCTTCATAAAATCACTTGTGACAATATAGAAATGGACTAGATGAAGTTAAAAGAATAAGATTAAGAGCACAGATTTTGGCATACTTTTTTGTGGAAAACATTTCCTCAGACAATATATTCAGTCAGTCTAGGGAAATCACAGATCTCCTACGGACAGTGAAGTTTTCATGATCAGCTGACTACAGCTTCTTGTTTGAATTACTGCACACTTCTCTGAGAACCCCAAAGGTTACACATACTGTCCAGAAGTATAATTCACTATCATTCTTTATATGCTATAATTCTAATTGAACTTAATTTAAAACATAGAATCATAGAATAGAATCATAGAATAGTTAGGGTTGGAAAGGACCTTAAGATCATCTAGTTCCAGCCACTCTGCCATGGGCAGGGAAAAAAAAAATATAAACATTTAACTATGCTTAAAGTAATAAAGAAAGGTTTCACTCATTCCAAAATCTGTCAGGCTTTTTCCCCTCCAGCTTCACTAAGAAGGAAGTAAGTCTGTGACAACAAAGTGAAATTCTCAACCATATTTGTATCAATGGAAGTTTTATGTAACAGTCACTGACATCAAATGTATTCGTGACAAAACTCATGTGCTACCTATAAGCATAAAGGTCTTTCACGGTAGTTGGAAACAAAACCACTGACAGTCCTTTAGTCAGAATTATTAAAATCATACATTCTTTTCCCTCAGTGTTTTGACCACATGTTCAGAAATCCAGCCTCTAATAGCTGATTGCATCTTCTTCCAGCTTCTTGGGAAAGACAAAAAATGACACGTATTTCTATGGAAACGGTAGCTATATCCAACCTTTACCATTTTTGGTACTTTTGCTTGGCTCAAGCCCTCTGCCAGGAAAAGAAAATAACAAAAGTAAATTTGTTTGACCAACAATTCCTTTGTTCTATAAAGATCCTACTTGGCAGCTCTCCAGGTATCATTTTCACTTGGCCTGTGGTCTCTTTCAACCACTGAAGTGGCATGAAGGAGCATTTAGGAATCTGTTACTAACCTGAAAACTTCTGTCCTTATGTTCTACACTCTAACTGCTTAACTGCTGCACTGTCACATATAATAGTCTCTATACTTCTCAGAAAGGACTACAGATAGAAGAACTACCATAGCCCTATTACAGAAACTAAATCAAAGAACTAGGAATCATCAGGATTACTCAGAAGTTTCTCATTCACTGCATGCCAATGAAGAGGAAAGAACATAAACATTGCTGCCCATATTCTCTGGAAAGAGAAAGCTCACATTTCACAGGCTATCTTTTTCATTGCAGGAGAAAAGGAACCTCCTCAGCTGCTCACAGCACAGCCTTCTTGCTATCTCTTTACACAACCAAAACGAGACATTGGAATAATTTCTTCAGCTGCATCGTTTCAGATGAGAGAATGTGAAGCAGGAAGCATTCCTCCTTTTAAAATACTCCTATGCTCATGGTACATTCTATTCATATCTTTCGTTTTGACCTTAAAGCAGTATGGCTTTTTCACCTTTAATAGGTTAGTACGTCCCAGTATTTGCCTCTGCACCCTTGAGAGGGTATGTGACTGAAAAATCACAGAAATTTTTTGTTGACAGCAGTCCTAATGAGTATATTTCCTCAAACATAAACCATAATTTCTAAGCCATATTGAAATGAGCATTAAGATTAAAACAAAACAAACAAACATACCATAACGAGCACTGTTGAAAGTACCTGCAAGAGTCTTACATGAAGAATTATCACCACCACAGATTCCACATTTGTCTCTCCTTGCCTTGGAATTCAAAACGTGATCACAGCCTGCTTGCTACAAAATAAATGAATAAATGAAAAATTTATAGCCCTGAGTCACTCAGCTCAATAATACAATGAAAACAAACAACGTAAGCTTGCCACTCCCCCAAAACATTGTTATTCACTGTATATATCTTGCCTTCCTTGGTAATTCATGAAAAGCTTTCTATTATTTTGGGTGCTGTGATGTAAGGGCAAAACACAATAGTACTGTTGTACTAAGAATGTAGTCAAATTCCAAATACACTTAGTATGTCAAGAACTGTAAGAGAATACATAACAGTATGTAAAGATTAGGTATTTAAAAAAAAAAAAAAATCAACATAGTGTATATATTTTCTGTTAAATTTAGATTAAAAAGTCTTGGAATCCTGTATGTGCACATCATCATAATTTCTTTTAGTCTGTCATTATTGCAAAAGAAGCAAAGGAATACACTGAGACTATACTGGTGAAACTAGCATAAGTACAATTTTTGTTTATGTATCTTTACTTAAACTTCCCTTTTTTTCTTAAATGATAACTAAAAATTCTCTGCTATCTCCTCTTTCCTCTTGCTTCAATGCTATAAGAAAGCTACATTTTCTCCTCATCATAAATTTACTCAGTTTCACTGCAACCAGCAAAACCTCAGCTTGACAAGAGAGTCTTGAGTTGTTGTAACACAGCACCTTGCTTCTCCCAAGAAAATCCTACGGCACTTCCATAACTGCTACTAAGCAAAGAATGATTAAAGGATCCCTTTCAAGGGTCAGTTCCTTCTGACTTTGAAATGAAATAATAAATGCATAATGTATCTGCCCTTGGATTTTACATTTACTTTGATAGCAGAAATATGATGGCAACAAACATGCAGCATGTTTCTTTCCTCCCTTTATGCCACAAATGAGGCTTAATAAGGAAAGACTGTGGATTTTCAGATTCAACTGTTTGCTCTTCACTTAATTGCCTCCATTTCCAGATCTTTAATTTGGTAGGGATTAAAATCAACTTAAGTAAATTCAAAACATCTTGCTTTACATGTTTTCAGTAATGGTTATTTGGATGAATATTTAATATCTAATTTACCATCTGTTAAAATTAATTTTAAAAATTAATAAGTTTAGATTTAAATACCCTGCATAAGCCTTGAACACAAAGGTCATTGGTTTCTGCTCCACAGGGAGTACCATCAGCAACTCTGTCCTTCAGCTGATAGTAGGAAGTTGTTCCAGAAACTCGGCAAAAAAGTTTACAGCGATCTTTCATAGAAACTGGAAAGAAAATCCAACAGGTTTCTTGTCTATTGCAAAAATTTAATTAAAGTAACATTTATATTTCATTTATTGAAACAATTTACAATCACTTACTACCACTGTACTTTGGAAGCCAGCGAACAGCAGATGTAAGACCGTTGATATTAAAGTGTTTGCCATCAAATTCAGAGCACTGTTGCTCCCGGAAGTCTTTTTTGCCTTTTGGACATGAATCAGTATTACACGAGCGAAACTTCATCCTGCGGCCAACACAGTACTTTCCTCCACTTCTTGGTCTAACAAAAATAGGCAAATGCAAAACACACTCAGTTTCTAAAACTGCAGCTTTCCATGAAAAGCAGCTTGAGACACTGAAGGGGTAAATCTCACACAGCATTCTGCCATCTGTTAACTGACTTTGCCCACACACACTCTCATCTTCTACTGCACTGTGTATACATTTATTCCCCAGAGAAGGAAATAAAAAGTCCATGCAAAATACTACTGCTGAGGTAGGTGGCAAATAAGTTGTTTATTAATGTCTATTACATTTGCATTTCTCCTACAGTCATAATTATTTTGTCTGAGGAAAAAAGCATTATTAACACTTACATCAATTTAGCTGAGAGGACAGCCCTATTTCTACAGAAGCAGTACCTCCTTCAGTAATTTGAAAATATTTCAGAGAGTGATAGAGAAAGAAGGCAGTTAGGAGCTGACACTCTCTTTTCTGCAATCCTAATATCAGTTTCAGTTTGAGGATCAAAAGAACTAAAAAGGGAAAATTGTAGAAAACAGTCCCCGATATACTGTCAAGTCTAAAACCAATTTCCTAACTCTTATAAATCCTGCTACACATTAATTCAGCATTACTTAGGTTCCTGGGGAGTCAAAAATACCAAACAAACCTCAATCAATAAAAGGCATATAGATACTATCAGTTACTACAGACTGACACAGGCATATCTAACAGGAATCTGGCCTACCACATCTTATTCATCAGAGAAAATAACCTGGGATAGTTTGATTGAGATTCATTTATCCCACTGATAATACCAAGATGACATAACTTCCTCGAAAACCCCTGGAACTACCCAGGCTGTAGCTATGGTTCTTTTTCTGATGAAATTCTCATTGACTTTTTTTACAAAGAATGAAACCCACACTGAATTATTCAGTCAATGGAATCTTCTCACTATAAATATGAAAAAGCCTTAAATCAAAGCAAATCAAGTGTTTCACTAAGATACATTGCTTAGTAAAATTTTATTTCTACTTGAAGCTTTAACTCCAAAGAAAGCATCTCAATGTTTAAAGAAACTCAGCATTTAAAAGCTAGAAAAAAAGACCCTGCCAAAGTGAGACTGTAGAAATACCTATAAATATGAATGATATAGCTAAGAGACAAGAGTAATATGAGTTTTCTGCATATTAGAGTCTGTTGACTTATCTCCTTTCCAAACATAGCTGAAACGAGCATTTTTTTTATTGGTGCTTTGACCTAATTTGCACAACCCATAATACCTTCATTTTGTTTTGAACAAATCCATTAAGTAGGAATATCTTCATTATGCACTAATGTATAACAACCAAAAAAAAAACAAACATACTCTGGCCTATTACACAGTCTGATGCTGCTCTTGATTCCACCTCCACAAGTTCTTGAACACGAGCTATAAGGTCCCCATGGTCCCCACTCTCCATCTACAGGCCGCATCTCCATTCCTCTGCTCACACAAATCCCATGGAGGCAGTGCTGCACAGTTGACAAAGAGAATACAATTTGTGAGTCAAGCAAACAGTTACTGCATAGTTTACACACTGAAAGAACAAAATTTAAGAACTCACTGCTCTTAATCTCGGTTTGGACATGTTCAAATTCCTTTAAGGTATCTTAAGCAGTAGTCACATTTTCAAAAATGCTGTCTAGAGTTCTTTGCTCTTTATGAATGCTACTGGATACTGAATATATCTTAGGGCTAGACACTTCATTCAAATGCCTATATAGAGAATCTCAAAATCCTTGAAATCCTGATGTTTTTGTAATTCTTAGAGCAAGATACTAAACTGAAATTTCTATTCTGTTACTTCAGATTTTAGTCCTGATGAAAAACTACCTAAAAATTCACCTAAAGGTGGAGTTTTATTTCATTTGCTGGGATTTACAGTATTCAGTATACAGTATAAACATGGTAATACTATTCTGTTGTGGTCACATCAGTTATGAGACTTCACCACCTCATATCTGTAAATTGTTATTATTTATTGAAAGTGTAATTACTAGCTTTTTATTTGTTCCCAGAACAATCAGGTGATCAGTCCTCTGCTTCTCAGTATTTGCCATCGAAGTCCCTGACTCTGCAAATATTTATCCACTTCCGTGATTACTCAAAAAAGTACACTACTAACAAGTCTAAATGAGAATCTTATGATTGGTGCATGTGTGACTTTTTCCAAAGAACCTGCAGGAATTACCAGCACTAATCCTATTGATGATTTATGGCATCTGGAATTCTAATTTTGTATGTTTTAGAAAATCCCAAGTGGTATATTTGATCACAACATAATGGAACAGTTTACATACTAAACCAGCATATTTACAAGATACCAAAATGTCAGCACTGTATCTCCTGTTGAATTCTGTGTGGATAATGTGTCCTCAACTTTGTCCTTGACTCCACACATCCTCTGAAGCCTCAAAGAGCACCCAGATCTGGAGACAAGACACTGGGCAGAATTGACTACATGGGGTCAGAGCTCATACACAATAGAGAGAATTCTTTATTTTAGATGACTGTTTGCAGACTTGGGATTAGACTGATTATTAGGTTTGCTGTCAGGACAGATTCTCCTAATTGTATTGACAGGGAGTGGCTTATTCCATCTTTCCCTGCAGTACATAGATGGATCACTCACTAGAATCATCAGAACAGATTACTTCAACTTAACTGCTTGTTATTCCTGAAGCTTAGGCTTTGCTTCTGCGACACAAAACAGCTTTGAATTAGCTTAGCCTAGGATTTTGGTAGCTAAAGTCTCTGGGACATAAGCCTATTTAAGAACCTCTGACACACAGAAAATAAATTAATTCAAGGATTCCACCTTTTTTAAAACTAATTTAAATGTTACATGGAACTTATAATGTTATAAATTTATTGTAGGAACTAGCAATTAACACAGATTTTGCTGAAAACACAAATTCCACATGCAGTCTTTCTGAATCATAGAATCAGAATCATAGAATAGTTAGGGGTGGAAAGGACCTCAAGATCATCTAGTTCTAACCCCCCTGCCATGGGCAGGGGCACCTCACACTAAACCATGCCACCCAAGGCTATGGCCAACCCAGCCTTGAACACCGCCAGCGATGGAACATTCATGATTTCCCTGGGCAACACATTCCAGTGCCTCACCACCCTCACAGTAAAGAATTTCTTCATCAGATCCAATCTAAACTTCCCCCATTTAAGTTTGAACCCGTTACCCCTTGTCCTATCACTACAGTCCCTCATGAAGAGACCCTCTCCAGCATCCCTATAGGCCCCCTTCAGATACTGGAAGGCTGCTATGAGGTCTCCACACAGCCTTCTCTTCTCCAGGCTCAACAGCCACAACTTTCTCAGCCTATCTACATACAGAAGGTGCTCCAGTTCCCTCATCATCCTCGTGGCTTTCCTCTAGACTTGTTCCAACAGTTCCATGTCCTTTTGATGTTGAGGACACCAGAACTGCAACACAATATTCCAAGTGAGGTCTCACGAGAGCAGAGTAGAAGGACAGGATCACCTCCCTCGATATGCTGGTCACACTCCTTTTGATGCACCCCAGGATACGGTTGGCTTTCTGGGCTGCAAGAGCACACTGCTGGCTCAGCACGAAACTCAAATGTTGTTCAGTGATTTTTATTACTACATAAAATAATTCCTAGATGCAACATTTTACTAATTTGCATATGCTTTTATTATATTGATACTTACACTCTTGTGCTAACAATCACTGCTCTCAAAATAAGACTTTGTCACAGAATCAGATTTTCCTTTCTGAGTTCTGCCTGAGTTCCTAACCTAACTTGGTGATAAAATTGATTGCATGCATAATTCTTCATCACACCAACTTTTACACATGAGCCATATCTTTTAAGCCTTGAATGCCTTCCTCTAAGAATATGACCATTCAAGGTGATTTTCAAATTCAAAGCAAACACAGAATGAAAGCTAGATCATCCTGTCATACACTGTTTAAATGATCCAGCAAATTGGCCAGATCATCACTTGATTCTAAGACTAATGCTTTAACTTAACATTAAAGAGACAACATTATTTCACTGTATATCTGCATATGATTTCTCACTGCAGTGCTTACTGCTAGTATTTATTCTTTTTTTCAAGATGCCTTTAGAGTACCTTTGTACCCAAGCCTTCTATGACCTAGCATCTAGTACCTAGTAATAGGACATAGACTTTTACATAGTACAGCCATAAGATAAACATGAACATTAAGGATGTGCCTTTCCAAGAACTGTGATTAGCATCTTGGGAAGTATTTTTTTACTACTATAGGCCAAAGAGTCTAAGTTTCCCTTCACAGAATGAATACTGCATCCAAATACGGGACAGTGACCTAGAGTTTAGGTTCTTCCATCCACAAAAAACATTTACAATAACTTGAAGGGAGATTTCAGGAAAAGACATAGTTGTAAACTGAAATTTTATACCCACGACAGCATTATTTTGATCCATAAAAATGCAAAGCACATTTCTACATCTGGGATTTTATAGCTTATTAAACAAACTTGTCTCTGCTATTGTTCTGCTGCATTCCTACAGAAGCAAAATGATGAAGTCACAGTAGAAAACTCCAGCACCAGACGTATTCCAGATGTTCCCCTACGCTCGCTTGAATCATTGCTTCACTGAGAATACTGTGATTTACAGAACTTTTATAAAATTAAGTATTATTGCTAACAATTTTTTTCCTACATCTGTTATGGCATATATAATGTATGCATTATGTAAAGCAGGTATCACTCATAAATCCAAACATAGTGATTGCAGCAAGTGGCAACTGCTCTAGTCACGGTCAACAGTTGTTTTTCTATCACAAAGGCAAAACTTCTGACCAAATCCACATGTAATTATCATATCTTCAGAGATGAGAAGGAGGATTAATGGTTCAAATTTAGGACCATTGAATCGACACATACCCATATTTGTACTGATGTGTCACCTGCTTATAAATAAGCAGTTTGACTTTTACATATGAACTATAGTGATAAACTGATTTCAGGTACTTCCAACTTACCTTATAGCTAATTAAACTTGCTAAATTCCCAGAAAAGCAATTTTGAAAGAAATTATTAAAGTGCTAATTGCCAGGTTATGATTCTAAGATTCTGTGAATCAAGGAGATTGCTAGACAGATGTCAGGGAAAAGGACTCCAAGTTCAGTCTTACTACTTGTATTTTCCAGGCTACTCCCAGAGACACACATGTTTTGAAGATGGGGCAAAGATTGCAACATTGATGCTCAGTGTATGAGAACACAATTTCATGCATTGGAGCCCCATGTAGCATTGTGGGAAAGGTGGCTTAGAAAAACTATTAATCTGTTTCCAGACATCAGCATGTTTTCACAGATGCTACTGGTAGCTGCTGATGCTTCTAAAAGGAAAGATGATTGAACACTGAAGACAAAGCATGAGGAGAAAGTGAAAATGACAAAGCATTGCAGAAGTGGACACAATGGTCTGTATATTCCCTTCCAAATATCCTATTCTATTGTCTTGTTTTCTTTTTGCCCTACAGAAAACAATTTATTCACCCCTGATACCGTGATAGGGTTCTGAGAATGAGTATGAGCCAGTGAATAGCCACAGGAAGAAAAAGTTGTACTGGACTCAACTAGGGAAAGGAAAATGGGCATAGCTGGTCCCACAGAACAGGTGAAGACTAAACACAGTGCTGCAGCACAAGACCTGTGCTTGATCTGTAGCAGATGCTATAAAGCATCTGGCCTGTAGCTGAGGTCTGAGCATGAATTGTCTCAAAGTAGATTCCAATCATGTAGAGCTAGGGAAAAAAAATGATCAATCTGAAGTTACACAGATTCAGCACATAACCATATGAGTAGGGAATAAAGATGAGAACACCCACTCAGATGAATGACAATATCAGAAATCTCAAAGCTGTTTTTTCTGGCTGTATTTATGCCTATCGATCTTTCTATTTATTCACTTGAATGAATGTACTGCTACAGACCTTACTCTGCCTTGTCTGCTGTAAGTGGATGTAAGGAAATATTTAGCTGCTTATTTGACCTATGCTCTCCAGCTTTTTCTTTTAATACACATAGTCAAGAAAGCACATTGCTTGGAAAACTTAGTCAAGAAGTGGGGTATACAGCATATAACAGCAAAAATAGACTGACCAGTAAAATGAGTGTATAAGACAGAAGAAATGGAGTTTACAGAAATGTCTAAGTTTCAACTATGGTAGCTCAGGTCCCTGTAGCACAGATTCTCAGACAAGTCTACAGCTAGTACTCAGATGATACTACCTACAAAATCCACAATACTATAATAAATATTTCAACATTTTAATTTTGGGAAAAAAAAAAAAAAGGGAAAACAAACAAAAAAAAAACTATACACTTTATTTCTCCCTTGAAATATTCCCACAAAAAACTTTTAATTTCTGAAATCACATGTCATCAGAAAAGTATTTCACAAAAAAATCCCTGTGTCATGGTTTCAGGCGTAAATCAATCTGCCTGCCCACTCACTCCTCCCACCTTCTGCCCCTCTTGGTTTGAGCCCTCAAATAAACTCTACTCTGTTCTTGCAGTTCAAAAGATCTGCTGCTGCTTCCCAGATGGTAAGCATATCCCTCTATTACGCAACTCAGCTAAAATCCCTCCAAATTTTTATACTTTCTTTATATATGTATACATATAATTAATTATGCTTTTAGATTAACTGTCTTCATGTATTACATTTATGAAGTAGTCAAGCAATGCAATGATTTTAAAAGAAATCAACACAGGGTAATAACCTACCTACTGAAGAACAGCACTTCAGAATCAGACTGGTACTTTTACTGATTGAAGCAATTTTTTGTTGGTCTGCATTCCCATTCTCAGTTGTCTCTGTATTCCCTCCTCTTAATGTGGCTATTAAGGGACTAGGATGATATCTTAATTCACTCTAGTAGATATTTTAGAGATACTAGCTCAATACAAAATATATCTATACAGTGATTAGAAATAAGAAACATTTCTCTAAAGGCACATACTTTCGAATCAAACTGTTATTTGCATTATGTAGATTCCTTTTTGCTGTTAACAGCTTTTTTGGCCATTGGTATGTCCAGTGTTTCAGCAGCAAAATGACATTGCAAAGAACCGTTCCAGGACATGGAAAGGTTTGGGTCAGTTACATAGATACTTTCTACTAATGTCCAAGGAATTAATTGAATATGGGCTTATTTGTGTAGTGCTCAGGATTCCAGGAAGGATCCAAGTGCAATTCTTTTAAGTGACTCAAAAAATAACTATTAAATAAAAAAGACATTTTATATTTTCATTGTTATTTTTGTTGCCAAAAAAAGACTTGTTCCAAGAAAGGCGCTCCTAGAAAATAGATGGTTTCACCAACTATTCTTTGGAGGTTTTGGTTTTGCTTGGCTCACTTGTGCATCACCAACTACAAAAGATGAGTTAACCATTACTGGAATATCACATAAGCTACAATGCTAAAAAATGCATCATTTCATTTTACAGAAGCCATGATTCTGAGCCAGGTGTAAGCTAGAGATGGATAACGGGAGTTTGTCTATCAGTTGGCTTGCAATCAATTTGCTTACACATAATAATGTAGATCTTTCTTTTCCATAATACCACTAGTTTACTATTTTTAATTAGGTCCTCCATAAAATGAATTATTTTATGTGAATGACATCAGCCACACTGTGAAAACTTGTACTCTGTAGTTTTAGAATTATGACCAAACCAATAAATCTAAGGAGTCTATCTACTAATAGTATTTTGTTGCTGTTTGTTTTGTTTGGGGCTTTGGGGGGGAAGGAAGGAGATGGGGGTACTCTAAAATCCGAACAGAGATGTTAACATGCCAAAATCTGAATCACTCGCCAAATTCACTACTTCAAAATGTCAGAAAGGAAGATAAAAAACACCACCTAATCTTCCTAAGATTCCTATACTCAAGGTAAGGAGAAATCTGTTTTACTATCCCAAAGTGCAGGTAAATTCCTCACTACAGAAACCCTTGAATAGAATCATCTCCCCAAAAACAAAAAAAAAAAACCCTGGTAGTAAAAGAAAAGAAATCAACTGAAAGCATAATCCAAGCAGATGATACCAAGAGCCTGCTGGTCCACAGAAATTTCAAGTACAAAGAAATTTCTGGCTAGGATGCAACAGGAAAATCTAAGAGGAAGTGAAGCAAAAAGATCTCCTCCAAGTTGTTCACATTTCCTAAACATCCATTAAATTAAATCCTACCTGGAATGTGATGGTAACTAGAATTACAATACTTAGGATCAGGAAGCCAGGCTAATTAAAGCAGTCCAGTTGCTGTCCTAACGGAAAATAACTCTCTTGTACATCTTGTAATACATAGGGGCCTCCTCTAGTATCCTGGTCCTCAGCACAGCATATAAATGCTGTTATTCCCATCATTTATTGTGTTTTAAATTTGTACATACAGTTTATACAATCACAACTAAAATTACAACCATGTATACAAAATTCATTATGGCATCCAGTGAGCAGGCTACTTTTGACTAATCATATAGTTCTTAGTTCCGAAGATACTCCCACGGTAGCTTTGATTACAGAGATAAGGCACAAATAAAAACAGTAATAATTTACTATTTTTCATGCCATTGTGCCTCATTAATAAAAATAACATTTTAATAAAAATGTATATTGTAGTTACGTCATATATTTGTATTTAGAAAGACAATTCAGGAATGCATACCTTTGTATTTAATAATATCTCTCACAAAAGAACATCATAAAGTCTTTCAAGCAATAACTAATGTAGTCTTACGCTGTGCAGAAATTCATCACTGGAAAACTGGTAAATGTTTACATATAACATTCCTATATGTAGATATATTCACTAGCATTTTGTCTCTGAAGTACCAATTAGGCCAAAGAATTTCAAAGCTGTATCCTATGCTTTAGGGAAGGTTTGCATGATGTTAGAAGAACTGGCAGACATTTAGACTTCCTATTGATATTTGTCAAATCAAACAGGCAAACAAAAACCATCGGAAGCAATGAGACACAAAGTGAGTATCAATGGAGTGACAAACTCTTCTCAGGAACAGCAGAACTGCCCCTCATAGGCCACTGTCAGTCCTAAGCACTCAGAATTTGTAAAAAGAGATGATAAAGACAAATTTTCAAGTTCTTCTGCAGAAGGCAAGCAAACAAATACAATTCATTTTTGCAGGTAACTCCAAGATGAACAAAGTACAGTTTGATCAACTCAAGGAAATCTGACTAGAGAACAAATTGAAGTGAAATGTTCAAATTCCCAAGAAAGTATTTTCTTTATTGTCTGTAAGACACTGAAATGTTAGGCTGCATTTTCCTTTTAACATTTTAAGAAATGCTACCCCTACCTACTGCTAAAATGATATACATGAAGAAGTCACTGAGTTCTACAGGCACCATAACAGACACAATACACAATTCTCTAACAAAATACATGCATTGATATTATTATCTGATATTATTAGTAGTATCTAATATTATTAGATTTTATCTTCTTATATTTTTTGAAAAGGAAATATGCAAGAACTAGTAGAGCACTCCATAGAGCAAGACCCACTAATCAGACACAACCTGAAGAATAACTGAAGGTTACAGCGAAAATAAACTCGTGTCAAATCTAAGCTTAAAAAGTTGATACTAAGATTACAAATGCATTAAACGGATCTTTTCTGTATACATCACAGCAAAACTGCTGCAAATGCCAAATACAAATTTACTTAGCTTGCTGGTAAATATTAATTACAATTACTAGTCTCCATGTCTCATTTCCACTAACATCAACAGAAACTTTCTGACTGAGCTTGAAAGGAGCTGTCTCTTAGACAAGAACAGATGACAATTTGTCAGATTAATTGCTGTTCTTCCTTACATCTTTCAGAGGTAATGACTGTAATTAGCTCTTCACTTCCCAGAGAAAACTGGTTTCACTGCAATAATTGCATAAAATAGGTCTTTGTATTCTTATATAAAAGAAATCCTCTGATGTTGGCAAATTAGAGACAATTGAACTAAAGATTACCCATGAAGTTTATATAAAGACGAACTTCCTTTCTGATGAGTGACTGACTGAAAAATGGGTTAAACATTAAAACACCAGCTGCATACACAAGATTAATCAAACAAATCATCCACTGAAACCTTCAAGTAACTTTCCCTAATTTTGCCTGAGAGAAAGAAACCATTGAGACAGTTTACCCACTAAATTGTAATCCATTAAGACAGCATTTTCAAATTTCTCACTTCTACTGTCTTATTAAATAAGAGAAAAAAAATCTGAAAAGATTAAAAGTTATTGGGGGAAACACAGTAATGACTGAGTGAAATGTAGCAGCCTTTTATACACAGAAATTAGGCTAGATATTTTTAAATCACCTTTGAACCTATAAAACTCTCAAAAGGAGTTAACATTGCTTCCACACGCTGTGACACTGCCAAAATACACTACCAATAAAAATAGCTCATCATAATAAATCAGCCATACTTACAATGATCACTGCCATATCTGAGTAGCTAAAAAAAAAAAACAAAACAAAAAAAAAAAGGCAAAAAACCCAAAACAACAAACTCTAAACTATTTATTCTCATAATCCCCTGAAAGGTAAGAAAATACTTCTGTTTGCTTTTGGTGAACTGAGACAAGGAGAAGCTAAAACTAGATCAGCAAAGAACTTGAGCATCTAATTTCTGTTCACTTCCCAAACTAAATACAAATCCAAAACAATAAATCTAATCTTCACTAGTTCTGGCTTCAAGTAGCCTCCACCACTACTTCTATTTCTATTAAGGTTCTCTAAGTAGATTTGGAGAAGGCTGAGGTTCTTAATGACATCTTTGTCTTGGTCTTCACTGGCAAATCCTCTGACCACATCACCCAAGTCTTAGAAGGCAAACACAGGGACAGTGAGAAGACCTTGGGATCACAGTAGGAGAAGATCTGGTCTGAGATCATCTTAGGAACCTGAATGTATACAAGTCCATAGGACCTGATGAAATACATCCGCAGGTCCTGAAGGAGCTGGCAGATAAAGTTGCTAAGCCACTGTCCATCATATTTGAAAAATCTTGGCAGTCAGGAGCGTGATCAGCAGATCGAGGGAGGTGATCCTGCCCCTCTACTCTGCTCTCATGAGACTTCACTTGGAGTATTGTGTGCAGTTCCGGTGTCCTCGACATAAAAAGGACATGGAACTGTTGGAACAAGTGCAGAGGAGGGCCACGAGGATGATCAGGGGACTG
>JASSUY010030967.1:39372-109860 GCA_032466535.1 Forpus xanthops | reverse complement strand
GGCCCTTGCCGGCCTGGCCCTGCGGGGCACGGAGGAGAGAGAGCTCGCACGGCCGGAGCTCCGGGCGAGGCAGGCGGGCTGGGACCCTCGTCCGGCCGGGGCGGCAGCAGGGCCCGGTGTGCGGGCCGGGGATGTTCGGTTGCCCGCTGAGGAGGGGCAGGTGGGGGCTCCCCGGGCTCGGGCAGCGGCCTGCCAGTGCCTGCTTGCCGAGTAGACTGATGCTTCATTGAGCTGTGGTCGTGTCCTGAGCTCACCTGTGACCCTATGCAAGACCAAAGTTCTCTGGTGTCACAGGCAGAGATCAGCAGTGGGGCAAAGCCCTGGTGACCTTGACCTGCTCAGGAGTTACTGCTGGTGTCATTAGCGACTGGCTGGAGACAATAACAAAACCCCTGCCTTTTGTGTGGTCTTTAGCTGCAAGTTTACAGAATGGGTTTACATGAATATGCATTTTTCTCACCGGCTCTCTTTCTGCATATCTGAGGTGATAATGTGGGCTCTCTCTTCACAGCGCTGGTCAGAGCAGCAATACTGGGTTTCCTGTGTTACATGTACTCACTTCTTGCATTACTGAGACTCCTGAGCTTCCACTGTGGCTTATGGGAAGGTTCTCAAAGACCTACCAAGCTTCAGTGTTTTCTGTGCTTTCTCACAGCTTGGTTGCAGTAATGCAAGAAGAGGCCTTCAGCTGAAACACAACAGGCTGGGCCTCAGCAGGTGTCCAGCTGGTTGGCCTGAAACTTAGGTTTCTCCATCTTGTGTTTTAACTCTATGAGAGCATGCTAACATATACCTTAGTGCATTGTATAGCAGATTGGCAGTGTCACCCTAGTAATTATTAGCTGAGATAGCCTTACCCGCTACATTTTCTTATCATGCTGGGATGAAGGCTTAGTTTGAGCTTCTGGAGGTGTGACATAAACCGCACAGTGCTTCAGTCTTGGACTGCATGCTGCTTTGACAAAATGAATCCGAAGCCCAAGGGTTGTTGTAGTCCCCAGGGACTGTATAGCTCATACATGTGCCAAGATACAAGTCACTGAACTGAATGTTGCTTAAATTTTGCTGCCCGGGTGCAGAGTTGGTTGTGTATGGAAACCTATTTTGGTTTGAAATAGGACGCTTTTCACAGATGTATGTGCATAGATAGAAGTGCTGTGAAGCAATACAAGATCTCGGTTTTGCTCATTCCATGATTTAAGTTCCTGTTTCCATCCAGGTCAGTTAAACTGTAGAGAGTTTGCAGCTGAGACAGGGCAGCTGTCTCGAAGATGGGAGCCTGGGTGCGGGGTGATTCCAGACATACCTTCGTTTGAGGAGAAATGTGAAACTGATATTCTGCCTGCTTATGATGGAGGCCCCCAGGGCCCTGACCCCTCATCCTGCCATGGTCTCCTGTTTTCTGATTGAAACTGTGTCCTATTCCATGAACAGAAATAGAAAATTGGCTTGGCTGTGTCCTGTTCCCGGATGCAGTGGGAGGACCGGGCGTGCAGAGGAGAATGGCAGTGTAACTTCTAAGCAGCGTGTGTTGTGCCAGCAGTACCTACTGCCTTTATAAAATGATGGAGCGATAGGCCAGGCGTGTGAGTGAGGGTGTTAGCAATGTGTCTGCTTTGGTTGGATGGGGTTATTTCCCGCAGGGTGCAGGAACTCAGTGAGGTAGTTGGTAATTTTTTTCCAGTTTTGGCTTAGCTCATACTTTTCTGCCTGTAGGAAGAACAAGTCAGTGTCAAAGTGCAGGGCTTGTAGTAGAAGGAAGAAACAATAAGCCCATTCTCCCCAAGTCCCTTGCTATTTAACTTCAGAACTTGACCCGCTTTGCTGGCAGCGTGATGCTTCTGTAGCAAATACATCATCAGGCCTGATTTGATCATCTACCACCAGCTCTTGAACTTGCCTAACTTGTTGAAAAGGAATGCCGAGGGGGAAAAATGTTCTACAAACTCAATAATACATTCATTTCTGAAAATGTATTCCTTTGTTATAGATAGTCCTAGCCAAAGCACAGCAGCGTGTGTGGTCAGTCACCTCAGTGAAATACTTGAAACGGACAGTGGAACCAACAGAAAAGCCTAGGATAAATGCATAAAAGCAGAGATGAGCTAACAAGAAAAAGTGTTGAGAGCAGGTGAAAAGGATGCAGTCTTGGGAGTGCTGTGAGAAGGGGAGTGTGTGTGACTGCGGGCATGGGCTGCAAGACAGCACCCTGGGGTGATGAGCTGCCCTCAGCTTTGCTGTCTGCAAAGGGTGCAAGGCTCAAAGTGCTGAGGTAGTTACAGGGAGCTGTGCTGCCAGTTGGCACAGGCTTTGTGCTGCCAGGGCGGCACTGGCCCTGTGTTAAACATCTCCTAGGGAGCAGACATGCTGTGCCTGTTGGAAGTAGATACTTCACAGCAAGGGGACTCAGAGTGGAGCACTGGTGAGCATTGTGTGACAGGTTAAACTGAGACCTTGGCTGGGCTGCACATGTGTGGCTTCCTGACTAAATGTCACTGCCTGCTGCGTGCACTTCCTCTGCTCTTCTCCCCTGCCTGTACCTGATAGCTTGCTCTGAAGGCTGTCAGCGTCTGGAGTTGGGGAATGGCAGGATGAGGGAGCAGGATGGGGTCTATGCCTCATGCCTGTAGAGGTTGGGGGCTGTTCTGGGTCTGGCCACACCTGGGTTGGTGCCACACAGATCAAGTGGTGCCCCAGACTCTGGGCAGGAAGATGCAAGGACAGTAAAGCATGGCCTTGGCTGAGGCAGGGGCTCTGAAGGTCTCTCCTGCAGTGGGGCATCAAGATCCCCAGTCTCCTGCTTTGTCTCCTGCTTTGCAGCATGGCCAGTTCAAGGGGACAGAAGGCATTTGGGATAAAGCCAGCAGTATTGTGTCTGTGTGTCAAGCCATATGTTCTCTGCATCTTGTCCTGCAACCATCCCACTCCACTCTGCCGTGCATTGCTCAGGACTGGTGCTGGCAGGATGCACAGTGACTTTCTCTGGTGGAGCTACATCCTTTCCCTGCTGCCTTTGTCTGTGTGGCCCCAGAGACTTCTTCCTGCGTCAGGGTTCGCATCCGGTTTCCCTTTGCTGGATATGGCCCTGCAGTTGGGAATGACTTCCAGGGAATATGCTCCCAACTGCTGGGAAAAATGTTCTAATTGTTTTGGGCTGCTCCCAGAATAATCCCACAGTGAACAAAGTGGTACAGAGCCCTTCAGCAGAGCTCGGCTGGGCACAGGATGGAGACAGGCCATCTCCTGATCAGCTGGTTTAGAGCTCTTGGCCACCATGATGTTAGTTGGGCATATGGGTCAAACTTGTGTTGTTTAAAGAGAGCTTCATTAAAATAACAAGCTGTCTAATAGGAGTATTTATAGAATCCTGCTCCTTAATTTAATCTTTTCTCACTATTTGCTTTTTGGTTTTAAGTTCAAAGGCATGATAGAAAAGAAACCAAACTTTGCAGGCGCCCTGGGGGAGAAGGGCAATGTAACTAATCGTCTGTATGATTGCAAAGCCATAGACTCCCCTCTGACCTGTGCAGAGTTCACAAAAACATTTACCCGAGTGTGCAAACCGATTGCTGCTGCTCCATATCTGTTCCAGATGCATCCTCCATGCCACCCGCACAGCAGGAAGCTGCTGCAGAGCCTTGCTGTGCTATGGTGGCCAGACGTGGGCCCAGCCATCTTTGAGTGCTGCAGAGCAGGGGGCTCTGCTCTGCCTGGAGACCTGGAGGTTTGTTTTGTGTGCACATGCTCTCTGCCTACCCAGCTTCTCCAGCCATGGGCAAAGCTGAGGCTTGGACACAAAGGCAGAAGAGGGTGCCAGGTTCACTGGGCACAGCAGTGGTGGCTGTGGGGAGCTCAGCCCTCACTGCAGTGCTGCATTGTCTTGCCCCACGGCTTCCACCTCCCTCCCTCTCAAGGCAGAAAGCCCCATTCTCTATGCTTGATCGCTGCTGCCACCATAGAGGGGCTTTGTGTGAGCCAGCACAAAGTGAGGATTGATGCTAATTTCCCCTTCTCCTGCTGAGCAGGACCGAAGATGGCTCCCACAAATGACCCCCCTTCCTCCTGCCAAGGTCAGAGTGCTTTTGGGATGTGGGTTAAGGCATCCACCCTGCTCCCACAGTGGTGCCAGGGACTCCCAGGACCCCATTCTCAGCCTTTCCCAGGCCAACCCTGCTGCTGCTTGGGATCCTACCAGGGCAGTGTTCAGCAGCATAAGCCCCATCCTTGCTATCACTGCTGTGGAAGAGGAGGGAGTACCAGATACTCCGTGCATGCCTGGGCTCTCCCAGGGCTTGAGAGAGGGTGCACAGCCCCTCTGCTTCCCACCCTGAGGTGACAATGCCATTCCAGCTGCCCCTGCTCCCCTCGCTTCTGAAGAGCAGTTCAGTGCTCGGTCAGAGTGGGTTTGGTGGAGGCTGGAGGAGCAGATCTGCTTCCTTGCAGCCATGCTGGAACCTGCCTTGTGGTGTTCTTAGTGTGCTGGAGAATATCGTCACTTACCTGGATTTCAGTTCAAAATGGCTTAAGAGAAACTCCTATCAGCATTCATTATCTCCCAGCTCCTCCCGATGTGTAATAACAAGTCATCACATTATTGAGAGTGACTTGGAAAAGGTTCAGAAAATGTGTGTCTGTATGAAGAACAGATTGTAAGTTCTTTGTTAAGTTCACATTATGTTTGCTCGGTGCTTCACGTTTTAGGCAGTGGGCTCTGGATTATTTGCAAGGCATCTGGATGAGCCGGTGGAGCAGCACAGGCAGAGCTTTCCACTGGGTTTGGTTCCTCAGCAATAGTGGTTTTGCCATTACCAGTTCCTAGCTTCTGGTTTGGACTCCTCAGGTAGTCTGGCTGTTCGTGTGACATTATTATTATTTACCTAGGGCCCAGACTTGCTCTTTCTTATTGCCTGCAGCACGATGTTTGTTCTGACTGGGCACTGTGAAGTGTAAACCCAGGTCCCACTGGCACCAGCACTCACCTCTGCCTTTTCTAGAAGCAGTAAGTAACCAGCTGTCTACATGGCCTCAAAATGCTGGGGTTTAATTGCTCTGAGGAGGGAATTGAATTAGGTAGCTCTGGTTCACGGCTTGTCTGGCTGCGCAGCAGTGACGCTTGTTTACACAAAGCACTGCCCTTTTATCTTGGGGTGTGTGGGGGGTGGTTTCCTGGGGCATTCCTGCCTGAAAGCTGGAGAAGACTTGCCCTGACTGGCTGCCTCTGCAGGAGACCACGTGCTGAGGCAGTGGCACCTTTCCCCATCCTCCTCAACAAGTTGTTTCAGGAGCTCTCGTCTTCTCCTCCTGCTTACTGCAACAGCATCTCTCCAGAATTGGTTGGTCTTACCTGCTTCTATCCCCCATTGCGTATTTCCTTCCTGTGAAGTACTTGGTGATGTCTCCCTTCTCCTGGAAGATGCTCAGGCCTCTTCAGGGCCTCTTTCTGCTTTGCATCAGACCACCCTGTGCTGCTTCATCTGTGTTCCCTGGTGCTGAGACTCTCTGTAGCAAGCACAGTTTTGCACAAAGCGCCAGATACATCTGTGCTGCTACATGATAATGGTCTGGTTCAAGAGGGTGCGTGGGACTGAAGACTTGGGGAACCCCCAGTGTCTGTAACATGTGTAGTGGATGGGGACCCTCCCAGTCAAGCCATTAGGAGCAGATCTCTTGCTACTTGAAATAGCAGAGCTGCTTCATCTGAGATGAAATTTGCCCTCTCTTTGGAAGGGAATGAGCTTGGGTTTTCCCATCATTGCTAGATGGAGACCAGCCCATGCTAAGCATCCTGGAAGCAATAAAATTGATCTCAGAAGAGGCTGCAGGCCCAAATTCCAAACCTATTGGGCATTGCACAAATGTACCCTCTTATCAAAAGCAAATGAAAGTGCAGAAGGTGTGTCTGGCCTAATCCCTTGTTTAACTTGGCAGTCTGTGGTGTGTCAGCACAGGCACTGTGGCATGCATGCAGGCTCTTGGTGCTCTCTGTGTTCTGCTGAGCAGCCCTTTAATTCTGCTCCTTTCTTTCAGGATCAGTCCATAATGCCTGAAGTGCGAGACCTCTCCGATGCCTTGCCCGACTTGCCAATGGATCCCATCACGGGTGTTGGTGTGGTTGCATCCCGGAATCGAGCACCTACAGACTATGATGTAGTAAGTAGAGCTGTTTCAGCTGCCATTCCTAATGTTTTGTTCTACACTAATGAGGCTTTACTTCGTTGGTAACAGAATCTTTTCCAGAGAGGGCTTGCCTTCAAATGTGTCCTTTAAAAAGTAATTTGAGGTGCAGCTGCCCACCTCTCAGCCCGCAGCACTTAGAGCTTTCCCTTGGTGGAGGTTTGTGGGTGCAGTCATGCTACTTCATCTGTGCTACACCAGAGCAGCATAATTACCTGGAGGACGGGCTTTCAGAAACAGCTGGCCACTGTGGCATGCAAATTTAATAATCCTAGTAACATTCATCCTGAAGGAGTCTTAAGTATTGCACAAATTATATCTCTGGGTAAATGGATCCCACATCAGCTGTTTAATCCCACATATCAGTGCTGCACAATGATGATGAGAAGCTCCAGAATGGGAAGCAAAGAGTTTTGCATCCAGCTGAAATTGTAGGGATAATTTTGATGGAGAGAACACAAACCTCTAAACTAAGTTTTGGCAGGATGTTGGGCTGCAGGAAAAGGCAGCTGGATAAAGCAGGGATGAGTATGTGAATGGATAAAGGGAGGTCACTGTTTAACAGCTGCTTGTTCTATGAATTAATTGCTGTGTAAGAAACAGCATGATTTTTCTTCCCATAGATTGGCATCCCAAACAGTGAAATACCATAAAATACTGACCTTGCAGAGCTGCATATGGAAATGTTTGGCCTGCAGTCATTCTGCTCACTGTTTTGTGTACCCTGCTCTGACTGTGCTACGTTCACCTTGGGTTTCCACAGTTGCGCAGCTTGCACGGTTGAGAGCGGAAACCAGTGGACTTGAGGCTTTGCTCAACCCTTTCAGCTCTGGATCATTGCATACCCAGTTCAGTGTGAGAAAGAAGAAAATGGGTCAGGCTGAAGTAAGGGCACAAGGGAGGGAATTGTGAAAAGGCTGCTTAAAAACCTGGAAGGTTTTTTTGCATTTACTGCATTTTTCTGAGTGCTCATTACCTGTGTGAGCCAGGCTATGTAATTAGCTGCTTACCCTGATAAAGGAGCATGGGACAATGTGAGAGTTGTGATAACAGAATTGCATTCTGCTTAAATGACTGGGCAGAGAGCACGCTCACCCCAGATAGCCTGTCTGTGGTTTAATAGGGAGCTCCAGCACTAACGCAGTTTAGACTAAGCAAGATAAAAGAGTCTTCCTGTGGCTTAATCCAATTACAGTGGTGTTGTAATAATGCTTGCGAATGTGGGTCGCTCTCTCCTAGGGGGTACAGAGAGGAGGCTGCATTTCTTCTGGTTCTTCTGCCTTCCTCTCTGTTTACAAGGAGCTCTCTGACCTTGTGGCCAGCAGTCTTTGCTGCAGGCTGTGGGGAAGTGCCTAATGTCTGCAGCTGTCTTACTCTAAGCACAACTTTCACACACTTACTGCTTCAGCTGTGTATAGCACACCAGCAGTCCAGCTCCATGCCTGTGTGCGTGCTGGGAGCCGTGGTCAGTGTCTTTTCCACTGTAGCTGCTCAGGGTGCCACTGATGTAACAGGGTGTCCTGATGCCCAGACCCAAAGGATAGTGGCATGCAGGACTGCTTTTTTTGCCTGGATGACGGCTTCTCTGCATGAGTCTGGGCTCTCGACCCCTGTGTGGTATGCAGGGTTGCCTCTTCCCTGTGACCTCTGTGGAACTAAAGTCTGCCCTACCTGAAGGCATGAAGCTGGGTATGCAGAAGTGCCCTTCTCAGTGCAGAAGAGAAAGTAATGTTCTGAGACGTGGGCAACATGAGGACTTGGGCTGTGTTTCTTCTTCTATTTCCCTAATGAGACACCAACAGTTGATTGTTACTTCAGGGTATAAAGCCTTGATGAAGGCAGCTGTGGCAGCTCTATCCTGAAACTGTACTCCTGAAATCCCTGTTTCTCTTGAGATGTTGTAGTCCTCATAGGGATCTGATTGCTTTGTGTTTTGCTGCAGCATCCTGCAGCATTCAGTTCCACAGGTGGATTCAGAGTTGTGTGGGAAAGTATTTCTTCTTATTAGTGATGAATTTGAGATCATGTAGTTTCTCTAATAGTTTTGAGTTTTGTAATGGTCAAGTATCCAGTTCTCTCTGAGACCATGATGTTATTTTTATAGGCTTTGCCTAACTTCCTTTTCATTCATGTCTTTTTTTCAACAAGCAACCATTGGCATACTCTTTTCCTTCCTTTTGCCCTTGCTTCTCTTTAAAACAAACCAAGTAAAGGCGTAGGTCCTTTCAGCCCAGGTGTAAGTTAAATGCCCTGTCTGTTCCTCAGGTTCACATGGAGCCTGGGGTTCCTCATCCTGCCCAGCTGGAAGTGGCGGTATGGCAGAACGCAGGGGACCAGAACCAGGAGGGGCTTGGCAAATGGGTCAGAGATCTTTTCCCTCAGTAGTTTAATTAGAAACCTCCATTGCCTCTGTGTCTGTTTAGAAAACAACTTGTCTTGACTAGCCAGGTATTTTAACAGCTGAAGCACCAAAGACTTGATTTTGCCAAAATGTACAGTGCATTTGAAGTCAGATTCCTGAAAATCTGCCCAAACTGGCAAGACTGAGCATATGGGTGGAGAGGAAAGGGAGGAGAGGTGGGAGCCTGGGGTAGGAGGGAGGTGTGGTTCCTGTGCAGCCACACTGCTTGCTGCAGGCTGAATGTCAACTCCATGTGGGGTTTGCTCTGGGGTGAGAGCCTGCGCATGCTGCTCACCCAGGGCCGTGTTGGAGCAGGGATGGTTCTGCACCATTGGTGTTTGTACCACATGCTTGAGGAGTGTCTTCGTCAGCTCATAAGAAGGACCATTCCTTGTGCCTGGGGCTATGGGTCCCAGTGCTGGGTGCCATGTCCTCCATCCCACACATTCCTTGTCTCAGCCAAGCAGAGCACTTGATGAGCTGGGGCTGCACAGGATAGGCAGGTCTGCCTTGGCCTTTCCAGGCCAGCTCCTCTTCTGTGTTGCCCCACTGAGGGCACTCTGCCATTGCGAAGCTGCACTGCCCAGGCACAGTTCTGCTTCAGAAGGTGGTGGGGATCCTCCTTGCCTGCAGGAGCCCAGCAGGTGATGTAAGAAGTTTCTTGTTTATATTGCACTGTTTTCTTTCCCCATGAGTTTCCTGACAAGTTAATGCATGCTTATGTTTCCCGGGCTTGGAAGAAGACTTCAGCAAGACGATGCACAGGCAGGACGCTTGGGGTTAATGTCGCCTGTGACTTCTATTTTGGCAGAAGCAGAAATGGTTTCTAAAAACAGTTTCTAAAGAGGGCTGGAGTCCAAGTGAAGGGTCCCCGTATGCCAACAGTTTTTCCAAGCAGTCTGTTGTCTGAATATGTTTTCACCAGGTCAGACTTAACCATAGAGGAAGGAGATGTGCATGGATTTTGTTATATTCCTAAAGAAGCACTTTAGGAAACGATTGAATTCAGGAAATAATAAAGCAGCAAAAAAAAATCCCACCAAAATCCTGTTTTCAGATTTTACTATTTAAAAATGGTGCCTGTTTCTTTGCAGAAACCTGACTGCAAAAGCTGAGTGTGTCATGCAGGGGCTTGTGAAACAGCAGTTGCTGAAATGCAAAGAGCAGCCAATGCACTTTGCTCCCTTTGATCAGACAATAAACAGGCTTTACTCTCCTGTACTTGGGATAATTGGAGGGTCTTGTCAGCACGCATCTCTTGCTTCCTGTGCCCTGCACACAGTCTCTCTTCAGCAAAACATGGGTGCAAATAGTGACAACAAATGTCAGCTCTTTGTTATCTGGCTGCTCTGGGGCCAAGGTCTTACTCAATAAGATTAGACTTGGATGAGCTGCAGTGGAGCAGTTTGCCCCCATCTGAGAAGCATTAGGCAGAAGTTCAGCTGTGCTTCTGGAGACTTCTGTTGGGAGCCATCAGTCAGGCATTAGTCTGGTGGGGTGATCTTATTTCTGCTGCCCTTGTGTGTGCTGCTTTGTCTCCTCTTATTTGACAGCAAACCTTTGGTGGCAGGGGCTCTTACCAGCTTGTGGTACAGGGTGAGCACCCAGCTGCTAATAGAGCAGAGTCCTTTCCCTGGGCATTATGCTGCCTCATGCTCGCTCATTGAATCAGCTCAAAGATGAAATCTGCCTTTTTCTTCTTGCACATGCCCATGTTTCGTAGTTTCAGGACATCATGTGATTTGAGTGTCAGACAGATGGACAGACAGACCTGTAGCCTGTTTCCTTGGTCCTCCATGAGTCTGTCACTGATTCAGCTGGGCACAGAGTTGCATTAGAAAGGGATGTTTTCAGGGTGCATCTTTACACACAACACTGCTGTTGAAGTCCATGAGTGACCAGGGCTTTCCCCAGCTGCTGGAAGCAGCCTTTTTGCCTGGAACCAGAATTCCTCTGCCTCTTCTGGCAATATGATACTGAGATTGGGCAGTTTCTGTGCTTTGTCTACATGGACCCTCCTCCCAGCTTGCTCCAGTGTGCCCTTGCCTGTAGGGTGGTAATGAGAGCCTCTATATGCTGACTTTTCCAAACTATTGTTTGGAAACTATAACCAAAGTTACTCTTTCCTCATTAGAATAGCCTTTGTAAGAGCATCTTTAATCAATGGACTCCCAAGAGACAGCGTTTTTAGAACTTCTTTTTATGCCTCCTCTTGGAAGTTCTTTGCGCTGCACCTTGTGAAGAAACTAATGAGATGCTGTGAGAGTTTGGGCTACTGTTAATTAGAAGAGGTCTGAGGAAGAAGTACTGCACATATATTAACTTTATCTTGGCTCACATCTCTCATCTCCCCCTCTGTCTCTTCTTTCCAGGTTGCACAAACAGCAGATGGCTTGGATGCTGACCTCTGGAAAGATGGCTTATTTAAATCCAAGGTCACGCGATACCTGTGCTTCACGAGATCGTTTTCAAAAGAAAATGTAAGTCCGTTTGCTGAGTGTCTGTGTGATTTGCATCTGTGCCTGGCATGCTCTTATCCATAAGATAATTCATTTTATGGAGCCAATTATAATTCAGGCAGGCATTTCACTGAGTTTGGGTGAGTCAGGAGGCAAACTGCAGCGGCAGGATATTTGCATTTTGTCTGTTCTTCATGGAAAGAAATTGCTGGCAAAATCTGCATTAAATGCTGCAGAAAAGGGAACACTTGCATTTCAGCAACCCCCTCACACTAGCATTTCCTCCTTTAGCATGGGCGCAGTGTGCTCATGATGCTGATGAATTACTAACTCTGCCTAGAGGAGCAAATGCTGCAGGGAATGTTGATGAAGGAAATATTAGTTTCTGAATCCTGGGGCGTCACAGATACTTTGTTGCAGGATTAGCTTCCCTTTCTTTGTTGCTTTTGGCGCTGATTCTCGCAAATTTGCGGATGTTATATACATGGTGTTCTTGTGATCTTCTAGTGTGGCTATTAAGCTTCAGTTAATTTCTGGTTAGTGGTGGCTGTCTGCTCACATCTTCTGTGGAGGAGAGGTGACCATGTGCAGTGAGATCCTGATGCCTTCTACAATGTTTTTGGTTGAGGCTAATGTGAAAACTTCCCCTTTTCTGGAGGAACTATTTAATTCCACAATGAATGCACTCCATCTAGTGGGTAATCCTGCTTTTTGTCGTGTTTTGGATATTCACATTGACTCAGTTGTTAGGCTATGGAGATACCATTTTGTACTTGTGCTTTCAGTGACAACAGGAACAGAAAGGCGACTGCGATCTCAGAGGCTTATCATGGGTCCTGACAGGAAGGCTGGGGGCTGCCAATTTCCAGCATTTGACCTTTATTCCATCTGCTTCCCTGCCTACCTCTACATTAAAATAAAGCTCCAGAGCTATGGGAAATACCACTTCCTGGGGTGGATGGACAATAATTGTGCTTTTCATCCTGGAGTACCTGCACTAGCAGCAATAATATCCCCAGAATAAGCATTAAGGGCATTAAACAGAAAGATTTGTGGTGATTTCAGTATTCAGTTTTTCTGTGGCTACCTTAAATGCGAGGCTGTCAGGAATCATTACAGGATAGTTGCAACTGCTGGCTACCAGAGAGTGTAAATACCCTCAGTTGGTGCCTGTTGGGCTTTTGGCATGAGTCCTCTGCTCGGCACGGTTTGGGAATACATTCCTCATATTGATGAGGGGTGAATTAAAGTGAGTGTATGGGGAGGACTGCCGGTCCCAGCTGCCCCTCAGTACCTGGTTTATAATGGAGACAGTCTGTAGTGTCTTTTTATAAGAGCCATCTTTCTTACCAGCTTACAGTATTTGACAGATAAGGACATTGCTGGTATTCGAGTGTCATGGTGAGGAGGCCCCGAATGGTGCATCTTGCAAACGGGGAGGCTTTCTGCCCTTTTCTGCTGTATTTGTGGCAGAGCATTGATGCTGACTCCCAGTGTTTCTGCAACTAACAGGCTTAACAGAGGTCATCTCTCCTACGTGTCTGCTGTTGATGGAGGAATGATCAGCTGAAAGTTGTGCATTGATGTAACATAGTCAGACAGTTTGGATAAATAAAACATGAAAGGTGAATCAGCAGCTACCACTTCATCTACCATTTGCTGTGCCAGGACCATGTCAACTGATATACTCAGGCTTCAGAGCATCCAGCATTGCTGGCTCTGAGATGCCCTGGCCAAAGCGGGGATGGATGCATGTGGATGACCTTCCTTGTGAGGAGTTGACTGTGAAACACAGAACCTCCGAAAAATAAGCTCAGGCCTGATCTCTCCTTATTTCAGAGGCTGCAAATTTAAATATGTTTTAAAAGAGTTCAGTGTAATAATCACAGGAGAAGTTTGCCTGAAATACTCTACCAGATAAAAACTAAAGGAGACTCTTATCGACCAGTAACAGTAAAAAACACTGACATGGTTTGATGGTTTGGGATGAAATTTTAATTGTTCTATATTGCATTTCTGTTTATAAAGGCTGTGCAGTAACTAAAGTGTGTTTTTCTTCCATACATGAATCCAGATTATTGGCAGCAGTGCTGGCTTTAACGAGAACTGCACAGAAAATCTGATCTTCAAACAATTGTGGAGGCTGTCATTTTGAATTGTGTTTTGAGCTCTTCAAGCTTTGATTAATAGGATGAGGCATCAGTTCAGAATTCATATGGACTCCAAATGAAGTTCTGTTCCAAATGGCCTGCTCTTCTGGAGTGTGCCTGTGTTTGGAGCTAGAACCATGTCTATTCAGTACTAATTAGCTAATGCATGTAATAACTTTGGCTGTGTCTGCTTGAACCATCTTCCTGTAATGCTTTCTGCTGTTAACTGTCACAGAAATGTCATGTTGCTATTGTAGGTGCAGAGTGTGTGAGAACTAAGGTGACCTGCTTAGTGGATGAGGTAGCAGAGGTAATAGTTTGAAGTGCTGTGTTTCTAAATGAAAGAATTTGGTTGTGCTTCTGAGGATCCAGGAGTATGGCAGTGGATGAGGTGTAGAAATCTATAAATGCTGACAGTTGTCCGATATCTCCCAGTCAATTGTCACACAGTTCCTGCAGAGGGGATGATTGTAAGCATTGGCTGGGTACCTCCTTACCATTTTTGAAGTTACTGGTCAGATGCAATGACACAATATCTTGGGGTTCAGCCAGTGAGAAAAGCTGGATTTGAATTTGGTGACATTGTCATAGTCAACTGTTGTTTTTTCTCTCCAAAGAGTCATTTAGGCAACGTCTTGGTTGATATGAAGCTCATTGATATCAAGGACACTTTACCTGTGGGCTTCATTCCCATCCAGGAGACCTCTGATACACGTAAGTTGGCATCCGTTTTTCAGTCCTATGCTTTGGGAGCAGCCACTCCACCAGTGCCTGTGTTGGCAGCCGTCTCCCAGGCAGAGGGTTGCTTTTGGCATCGCTGTGCTCAGAAGTTACTTGTGCATGTTTGGGGCAGCTATGGACTGCAATGGAACAGCCTTCCATTTTCCTGTACTCTTCCAGGTCTCTTAACACTGCTTCCTGTCACCAGCGTGCCTGCTAGAGCAGGAAGGAGTAGTTCATGTTCTCGTTTTGTGAGAGTGGGCTAGACCTAGTGGGAGCAGAGCTGCTATCCCGAGGGATGTTCACTAATGCATGTCAAAAGGTAGGGCATGTGCTTTTGGTGCAGGGTTCATGCGTAACAGCTTCACAACTGAAGGCTGATGTCCTGTCAGGTAGTGCTGAGGATGGTGGGATATCTTTGCACTTGCTGAGAGAAGGCACAAATAAAATATCCAAGGAAAATACCATCTTTATTTCTGCAAGGCAGAAATCACTTTGCTGTAACGTTTAAGCCAGCAGTTCCTAGTGTATTCAGATCCTTGTGGCAGCGGCAGCTGGGGCCACGTCTGGTCGCATCACTCTGCTCTGCAGCAGCATCAGGTGTTTAGGGCCTCCAGTGTGGAGAATGGGGATGAGCCCCATGAGAGCTGAGTGTGGAAGGGCAGCAGGACACCACGTGCTGATGCTGAGTGTACAGCTACTGCTCAGGAGCAGTGCTGGTACCAGGCTTGTCACTAATGAAATCCAACCTAGTTATGAGTAGAAAGGAGTTCTTGCTTTGCAGAGATTCGTCTGGGTCTGTAGCAGATGAGGGTGGTTTTTCAGTTGCTATCGACCTGGTTCTGATTTGAACCCATGACCTAGAAGTGAAAGGCTCTACAGCCCGTTTCCCATTATCCTGGCTCATCCCCTTTCCCTGAAGAATTCCTGGGCACATGTAGGATGGAGAAGAGCCGCAGGTTTATCCTGCTGACTCTTGGGAGTTCTGGACACTTACCATGAGCTGCTGTAACTTTTGTGAAAGTCCTAGTGAAAAGGTGGAAGGGGACTTTATAATTAATTTAAATGCATTGGATTGCAACTCAGACCATCTTCAAAGCAGAGGTCCTGTCTGTATTAATGAAGCAGTGCATATCCCTGCCTCCATTAGCATGAATGAACGCATTGCGATTGACTATGTTTACTTAAAATTAACTCTAGTTAAGCATGTGTAATTAATGAATCCAGCTACTAAACTAAATTTGCTACATACTGCAGACTCTGGCCAAGTGTGAAAGAGACCAGTGACAAAAGCAAACAATCAGCTTTGTACTTCTGTGAAAGTCAAATGAGAGACACTGATTTTGTTCAGAGTTGTGTGTTTCTGTGCTCTTACTCTTAAGTGACAGTTGACTTGTAGTAAATATATTTACTATATTACTCCTTACCAGGTTCTGAGAAAATTTCCAGGTGTGGAAGTCTTAATCCCTGGGCTCCTAGAATCAGTTTTAGGCACTTCAAATAAAAGCCTCCGTTTTTCAGAGCAGGAGAGACTAGACTTTAGGGATACAGGTATTTAGCGTCTCTAAAAAGCAGCATGGGAAGTGAAAAGCTGCATGCACAGATGCTGTATGATGACACACCTCTCACTGACTGTACATTTGTTGGTGCTGGTGTGACAGCAGATTTCAGAGACTGGGATGAATTGCTTTCTCCAAGGTGTGGATTACAAGACAGGAGGAGCCTACAGAGACAGGGCTGCTTGCCATCTGTTGAAGCAAGAGCATATTTTTAAGCTGGAGGATATTTATTCATGTTAAGCTGAAGGGTTTTTATTTTGCAGGCGCTTGTTTGTAGTTGTTGGTTGGTTCCAGATTTTCATTCAGTGTGTGCACTTTAGTTTTTCAGCTTATCCATAGGCTTCTGTTGTGTCTTTTAAGTGTCTTCGTTCACAAGTAGAAACCTCACCTTGCTCACATTGAGACTCTCGAGGGTGAGATAAAGCAGTTGTTTCCAAGCACCACAAATCAGTCTGTGTGCCAGTGCCACCCACTGTCATGCAACTGACCCATAACTGGATGTGGATTGTATCTGTGTGCAGACAGCATGCATATACATGAATTCATTATACAGATAAGCCTTAACTCTGATGGTTTGAATTTTTCTTGATGGGTAACATGGAAACAAGTGAAATTGCTCTGTGATGCTTGGCAGGAAGGAGCCATGCAGCAGATTCATCCATCCTCTGAACACAGGTCAGTGCAACACAGTTGCTCCGTAAGAGGTCCTAGCAGTTACTCCTTTGTAAATCTGGTTTATCCCTATGAAGGTTCCAGGGCAAACATGGTGAGAGTATCATTTCAGTGCTTGCTGACTGAGTCAGGAGAGGTCACTGACACATAGAATGTGTGAGACTTGTGGGCAGACAGCTTTTACTGCTGGCTACTCCGCGTGGCTGCCTGTTTTCCTGCCTGCTGCTCCTCTTCGCTTGGCTGTTTGGAAGCACTTGGCAGAATAAACTGACCGATTGTGTTAGCAGTTTTCAGGTATGTTCCTAGAGGCAGTGCCTGTGGGGGAATATTTAGACCTGACTATGCAGGCCAGTAAGGAAAACATTACTATGGAAAGAGAAAGCGAATGCAAGAAGTATGTGGAAGCAGAAAAATCACCTGCCATTTCTGTTCTGTGGTGCGGTACTCCACGGCATACGTGATGTCTTATCTTCTCTGCAGAGGGTAGTAGGGAGTATTGGTTTATCACAGTGCCTAATAACAAATCTCACACAGTGTACAGACTGCTCCTGATAGAAGATTTCTCCAGTCACCAAATGGCAGTGCACTGTCTGATTTGCTGACGTATGTCTGTTCTTTGGCTCCAGTTCCTGCCATAATTATCTCACTAATATCTGGAGAGACAATAAATAACATTTATACTCTAATCTTGCATAAGAAAACACCCTATGTCCTGTTTTTTTTTGCAGAAGAAATAGCTTTCAGGAAGAAGAGACTGTGCATTAAATTCATCCCTCGAGATTCTACAGAGGCAGCGATCTGTGATATCCGAATCCTGGGTAGATCCAAACAGGCTCCTCCTCAGTACACTTTCATAGGGTAAGTATCCCTCACTCCAGGAGCTGTTGTCCTAAATTCGATTGTACCAAGGCTAAGCACCGTGTTTTCCTGTAGCTACTAAGTAGTAGTTTGTAAGAGCTGAAGCTTGTTATTAGAAGAGTTTACATAAGTAAAGTGCTACTTGATTTGATGTAGACATTAACTAACACACACACCCCCTTTTTTTTTTCCTGATTAGGCTGGTTCTCACTAACCAAGGTGTTCATGGAACATGTCAGTGCTTCATGCTTATGCATACTTATGTGCATCACTTGCTTGTGGCATTAATGTCTTCTGTGTTGATTGTGCAGGGAGTTAAACAACATGGGCATTTGGTACCGGATGGGCAGAGTTCCACGCAACCATGAGCCTGCGCAGCCTGAAACTCCTCCTTCCCAAGCACCATCTTCAACACCTGCTCCTAACCTGCCAAGGTAAGTTTTCTGCTTTCCAACCCCTTCTGCTTGATGCTGCATGGTGTATTGTTGCTAACCTTGCCTGATGGAATCAAGAACAGGGTTCCACATCAATATGAATGGTTACATGGCGTGATCTGATAATGAGGGAGCATGTCACTGTTTCAAGTATTTTCCTGATGGAAGCTCCTTTGGCTGTCATTGTACAAAGACATACAGGTGAAGAAGTCAGAAGAAAAAGCCTGCAGAGGAAGGGAAGTGGCCAACTACACCTTTTATTTACTTTAAACTCTATGGAATGTTAGTTTCCAACAGGTATGTGTGGGTCATCCATAGAGGGTAGCTCAGAGAGTAGCCAGGCTGATTTCTCGACCAAAGGGGGGCAGATGCACTGTTAGAGATATTAACATATAGGGAGACAATTCTGCTCATTCCCCAGAGTCAGTGCACTCCTGGTTTGAAGTACTGACCCTGTTTTGTCTTTTCTTGGACTTGGCTACAGTGCTGCAGACTTACAGCTGCCACTGAGCATGCAGAGCAGGGTGCTCATCTGACAGGAGCCACGCTTCTGACCAGATGCTGGCATAGCGTTTGTTCAGGTTGTTTTCTCTGTGTTACAGACAATATTTGTGTGTGTGTGTGAGTGTATAAATGTATGCAGTTGTGCGTACACTTGCATACAACACTAGTCCTGTATTGACAGCTTGCTTGCTGAATTTTTCAGGACAAAATAGTGTTGTTAAGCAACAAACCAACCCAGACAGAGGTTAAACTGAGTGCTTTATGCTTCTAGCATTTGCTGTGAAAGCACAGCATCTAGAGTGAGATGGGATCTTCCTGATGAGGCTCACTCACTGAACTCTGGGCTGGGCTATTGCCAGGGGATAGCATGTTCTCTATGGTCCCTTTGGGCTTTTGCTTAATTAAGTGAACATGTATTCTTGCAGTAAGCATTTGGTATACTGCAGATACATTTACAGTATTACAATAACTGTTAAGAGCTAGAATTACAAAGGACACTGCAGGAGGAGATTCCCAGGGGTTTGTTTCTACTTAAAGGTCACTGTATCTTATAGGTGATGCCTATGTCCTTCAGAGTCTTGATTTACAGTTCATTTTAGAGAGTGATGCTTAAACTGCTCTGAACTGTTCTCAGAAAAGCTGTTGGGTATCTTTGAAGGCAGGTATATACATTTGAGCCTTCACCCATGACCCCAGACTTAAATCTGCTGTTTTGTGGTGGCTGTTCAAGCTCTTCAAAGCATTTGGGCATTTCTTTCACTGGGAGTTTTACTCAGTCGCTGCCATGCTGTGGCATGCTGCTAGCTGTCCTGTACTGTCAGGTGTGCTGCAGGCAGGGATGCTGTCTTGCCTCTGAGAGATGAAAAGCCGTGAGAGATGAAATCTTTTGGAGATTTCAGGCTGTCCCGCTGGGAGCTGATAACGTTGTTTTGAAGCTCCACTGGACATAAAGCTACATGCTGGCACAGGCCATGCGAGATCAGAGAAAAAGATGTCTTGATTTTAGAGCACAGATCTTCATTTTCTGTCTGCAAGAAATTCCTGCCTGGGCAGATTTCCACAATAAAGAGAAAAAATTATCATAGCAAGAGAATGTCAATGGCAGTCCTTAATCACTAAGTGTGAAAGGGTCACTTTATGGCTGAGCAGGGAAGGCTGTTGAGCAGTGTCAGAGCTATTGGGAACAGGGCCAAAATTAGAGCTCAGAGCATCAGCGACAGCCTGAAAAGAAGTGTTTACAAGGCTTATATATTTTATAACCTCTTGTTGTACAGTTTATGGTTTACAATGGCTGCAAGGAAATTGGATCAGTTTTGTTTTACTTGCCAAATAAAGCAAATGTCAAAATAGTCAATATAAAATGTATTCTAATTTGGCTGAGTTAAACCAGCCAGTATGCAGTGGAATAATTGAATGTTACATTAATGCTTCCTAGTAAAAACCACCTGTCTGTAGCTAGCTCCACTCTCATGCCCCATGCATGATTTACAGGTAACTTTTACACCACCAGCCTGATCATTCAAAGCATCTTTCATGTCTTTTTTTTTTTTTCACTCTGATTATTTATTATCCAATATATTTTTTAAGAAATAGAAATGTATATAAAAGTGTATCCTGCAAATATTTCATTATTATGGGGAACGCATATGACTTGGAAGCCTTTCCCGATACTTTATCAGCAATGTAGTAAGTTACTCAACACTTAATGTTGGTGGAAGATTGTAGTCACAAGTAACCTCTTATCTTTACGTCACCTTAGAGAGATGAGATTATAGTAGTAGACAGTTTGTTGTTTTATTCCATGTGGATATATCCTGATAGGAACAGCAGGGAGACATTCTGATGCTGCTGTGAGCGTTAAGAGGAAATCCATGAGCAGTGCTGAACAGGCTGGTCAAATATTTAAGCTATTCAGTTGGTGTCTAGCATTATAAAATAATTTTAAATCAAGAGGGCATGCTTGGGTGCTTCAGAACAATTGCTAGCATGGGATATACTAAACCAGTAAAACACACCAGTGAGCTTCTGCACAGGAAAACCTTCCTAAATGGAAGGACTTTTTACTGTGGGAGATGTTTATTTCTGTTACAGCCATGTTTCCCTCTCTGATCCATGATGTAAGTTACTGATGGTGGTGGATGGCAGCACATCAGAGTTTTGTCCTGTGTCAGAGGTTTGACCTCCACAGCTTGCTGCACATTGGCAATGCTGCTTCCGCTGCTTGTGCTGCAGGGTTACGGCTCGCAGTCAGAACTGTGCAAGGGGCGGCTTTGTCTGATATCCATGCTGGACTGCATATGTTATTTTTCAGCCATTTCTTCTCCTTGGTGTTTCCTACTGCAGGCATCTGGCTTAATGGTCTCTAACGGCAGCCCTTGCACATTCCAGTGAGGATGGCATGCTGTGCTGTGGAGCACAACTGTGCCATTGTGCAAGGCATCAAGCTGCTTTACTGTCTTTTCTCTCCAAATTCTGCGACAGCTTCTTGGCAGTAATGGCAGCCTGGAGAAATGCACTTGCAGTTTTCCATCCTAGAAGGCTGCTACTAAAGAATTGCTTTTGTTGACTTGAGTCATCAAAGGGAGTTTACTTTCCTCAAAATCTCTGCTCTGCGTTCAAGGCTTGCACTCACCGGAGCTGCACGGTGACATCCCTTTGGGGAACAGGAAAGTAATCTCCCCCCTGTAAAGGAGTTGCTAGTAATGGGTAGCTCACCTGGCCTTTTGCTTCACACAGCCTGTGGATTGGCTGTCACCAGTGCGTGGGCTGGGAACTTGGAGAAAAATGCATGTTACAAGCATATGAGCAGTGTCTTGAGGCTCAGCTCTCCTTGCTGCAGGCTCTCTTAGAGTAGGATTTGTGTGTGATGTTCTCTTCATGAGTCCAGTTCTAGCCCTTTGGGGGCAAGTCCCCCACTTCTGTGAATACACACAGAGCCAACCTTTAACCACTTTGCTTTATGGCTGCCTGTGGGATGGCTGCATCACAGCCATGGTGCTCTATGAGCCCGTGTAGCTTACGTGGTTTTGCATCCCTTCCCAAGGTGCTGCAGGAGTCTCCACCACCGTTGCTCAAACAGCCCTCTCACAATTTGTCAGCTGCAAGCAAGATGTCAGTCAGTGCTGCTGAAGTGTGTTTTACAGTGACAGACATAATTGCACTTAACTTTTTGCGTGGATGTTATCAATCTGTGACGGATACTTTGGGAAATGGAGCACTCTGATTGCAGATAATGTGTCACAGGCGTTTAATCTTCCTCGCAGGGAGACTGGGATTCAGTCACAACTTTTACTTGTTGATGTCAGGTTTTGAAAATGTAGATTCGTGCTGACCCTGGGAATTGTTCAGTCATTTACTTTGCAGGGCTGTCATCTGAAAGGTTAATGGCTTACCAGGGAGAGGGAAGATCTTGCTGCAATCCGCTTGCATTCATATCATGTGCTAGAGTGGCTAGGCGCTCAGTGTTCAGGTTCAAAAGGGCAGAACTCCTCCAGGTGCCTTCCTGGGATGCCTGTGGCATGTCTCTGTAGCTGTTCTAGTAGAGAACCACAAGGGAGAGGGCAGGACCCTCCTGGAGCAGGGGTAAGCCCAAGCTGCAGGTCTCAGTGGGGCTTACAGTGCCTGCTGCCGTCCAGGAGGCATGGGTCATGCTCTGGACTGACCATAAAGGCTCATGGGTGAGCAAACCAATGTTGATCCTGAATACTGCATCTCCAAGCAAGCCTGGTGACCAGGAGAGGTGGCAGAGCTGGTGAAATGGCTGGCCTGGCCAGGAGAGGCCAGCAGTGTTGGAGATGCTGCTCCCTGGTTGGGATCCCCAGGAGGCTCAGTTGGGTTTCTCACAATAAGTGCTCCTGGTGCAGCCAGGCACAAGCCATCATGGGCACTGGCAGAAGTGCCCATGAAGAAAAAGAGGCACCAGTCCAGAGGACGCAGCATGTCTTCTTGTGCTTGTAATTCCTCCCTAATCCTTATGACTAATAAGCTACAGAAGTGCTGCAGCTCAAACCTCTTGTATTTGTGGGTCTGAGCAGGGCTGGCAGCATCCCTTTCTGTGCAGCCAGTCTGTGCCACCAAATGCTCAGGCCTTGAAATCCTGATCTGACAGGAGCATTGCACCAGTGAAGTACTGCTCTGGTTTTGATAACCAGATAACAATTGTCCTACTTAAACCCCTGAAATAAGAGCAGGATGTGTAAATTTTCTTCTCGTGCTCCCAATTACCTTTTAAATAGTTAAACTACCCCTCCTTAGAAAAGGGAAATGCTTTGCTCCTGTTTTCTGTTCCCAGTGGAGCTTAATGTTAAGGAATGTAAGAATTTCCTTTCTAGGCAGAGAAGTCTTATTTTTCAAATTGCTTTCTTAATGGTGTTTGAACTTAGTCATGTAAGCCTGGAAAGTGATCAGTGTGCGGCTTTCTGCTGGAGGCTGATGATGTGCAATAGGTGGCAGCTAATAAAGCAGCACCAAGCCTGCGTGGTGGAGGCCTGAACTTGGCCCGATGGTGAGCCAGCCTCATTCTATGCAGTGGGTTAATTGAAGGGAAGTAGGAAGCCTTTTACCTTCCCTATTATTTTAAGTAGCGACAATACTATTTAAAAATAATATTTATTATTTTTTTAGGGCATTTAAAATAACTTTTTAAGGAGAGTCTGTAGAGGAAAAGGCTCCAGGGTTTGAATGGTTTTGTGCTCTGTTGTGGAACAAAGCCAGGACTCGAAGAGCTGCTGTGGACTCGAGGCAGACACCACTGGTAGCCTGATGGCGAGGCGGCTGTAACAGAGTGATGGGGGTCTGCCTTAAAGTCCCTCATCAGAACCAAATGCTATCGAATAGTGAGTATTGTGGGATGGATGTTTCTGGCTTGACTGGAAAGTGCTCTGAAAAATATTGCCAGTGGGGTCTCTGACAGTCTGATCCTTTCTACAGAATGCTTCCTTTTTGATGGAGTTGTATTTTCTAATCTGTTTCATTGAAAGAGCTCTAAAGTAAAACTACCTTCTGATTTAGAGATAATAAAACCTATTCTCTGTCTTGAATGCGCAAATCACTTCTACCCTGAAATACAAGCATGGTATTCCTATCTTTAAATTATGAACCCTACAAGGGGCTAAGGATGGTACAAGGACTGGGCTCACATCCCAGTAGCTTTGGATAGAAAACCCAATGAGATTAAAACAATAACCTGAATTTAGGAGGAAGTGTTTCCATAGACTTTTTCTAGCAGGTATGGTAAGAAACAAAATGTAAGGATGAAATGTCAGTGATGCATATACGCTGTGCAAATCTGAACATGAGGGTTGGTTTGAGCGGGTAAAGGTGCTGGCACACATTTATCCAGAGTCTGTTTCCCATAAGGAATTTGTTATGAAACTGCGCTGACCGTATGGCTTGCGTCCAACTCAGCTGGATGAAGACGTGCAAAAATTGGTCACATTCCAGTATGTTTTAGTGGTAGAAAATGATGATTAGAAAAAAATGTTTAAACAATACGAGTGGTTTCCAGGCACAAGAATCCTTTGCAGCAGCCGAGAGAGACATTAACTGTAGTTAGAAGTCTGATGGATTTAGCCGATTTTGAGGATGCGTTGAAAAATTTGGGGAGTGCTCTGAGTGAAGAGGCTTCGATCTCCTAGGAGTCATTTTTCTTTATAGAGCCCAGTTCCTGGTATAGTAATATTCCTGGAGGCATGTTTTCTTTAGGGTATAGAGTAGGGTCATTAAGTACAAGGCGAAGGTACTCATTCAAAGAACCTATACACTGAGTTGTTAAATAAGCCCTGCGGGGGAATTGAGCGTTTTTTCCCTAAAACTTCTGTGTTGTCTGCTATTTAATATGATCTCTGCCACTGTTGATTTGTAATCTGTGCTTTCACCCTGAAGTGCATGTGGTTGTGTTCAGATATTTCCTTCTTTAAATCAATCACTTTCACCATTTTCCAAAACACTTCTTGAGTTTATTGCTTTTAGTAAAGTGTTCGGACTGTCATTATTTATTACTGGCAAAGTGCTGACAATGTGCTCTTCCCAAATGAGTCTTTATGTGGAATATTTGTTTAACAGGTTCTGCAGGGGTGGTGCTGCTGCTCCCTGGTGCTATGGATCTGCTGGGGCGCAGTCCCCCCCTGGCAAGGGGCTTGCCTTTGAGAGATGCTGCTGGTGGACCCGTGAGCCTGGGCTTTGTTGTGCTGATTAATTTGACAGAATTTAAAATCCTAACCGAGGAGGCTTACACCGTGTGTAATTTATCTTTTTGGAGTATTTCTGCTGTTTGGCAATTTTTCCCTACTGCTTCATTATCTGAAAACTCCTGACTCTAGAGAGTAGCTAGTGAAGGATGTGGAAAGCTGTGCTCTTCCCACTGCAGCCTCCAGAGACACTGCGCTGCTCATCTAAGACAACCACTTCATAAGCACCTCATGCTTACAGTATGAGGTCTTAGTTCTTTGATGCAGTCCTCTGCCTATAACAATTTAATGGGCTGCAGCTCAGACTTTCAAGCAGTGTAAATTAAACTACTTGGGTTTTTTCTATTGTTTGGCAGCTGTTCTATCCTGGTTACTTAAGTCCTCTGATCTAAATTAATCCCCGGATAGAGGAAGCTGCAGGAGCTTCATTCTGCATTAAGCCTTACAGTTTGGGTTGCTGGTCTGCAGTAGATCATGCTCCCTTGTTAGCATCACTGGGGCTCATTCTGTTCAGCTGGTGATGGCTTTAGTTTTGACAGTATAGCACAGCAGCATTTTCCCCTGTCTCCGAGGCATGGTTGTGCCAGGAGGGGATGCACAGAGGCTGCTGTGGGCAGGCCTCCTCCCTTTCTGCAGCTGGGAAAATGAAACGGGTAAATCTAAAAGTGGAAAGAATCACTCGCTCCCTTTTTCATTCTGTTAGGGCTTTTATAAAAATCTGAATCTGGCACCACCAGCTCTCATTGATTTTTAGGAAACAGGATATTTTAGTAGCTTGGAATGAGATGAAATGCTTGCAAAGCCCATATGTTGCTTGTTTTAGGGAAAGGGTCAGGAAGGTTTTAGAAAGTATTTAAATATTTGGTTTACATGATTAGAATAGATTGTCTGGAATGAAGTCCATTACCCGAGGTGATTCTTGCCTCACAGTTTTGTTTTTCATTGCAGTTCTTTGGGGTATGAGGTAGGTGTTCTGGCATTGCCATGCCTGAGCACAGGAAAAGTTAAGAACTGAATAAATACCTTAGATGGGATTCTGGACACCGCCAGAACTACAGTTACCTGCTCTGGCATTGTCTGCGAGCTGCAGTTTGGAAAATGCATTCTGGTAAAGGGAGCAGCTGCTGAGAGGTCCTCTGAAGTCTGTCAGTGGAACTCCAGCAGTGCGTTTCTTAGAAATGGGCTTTTTCGTCCCTCTGTAGGCAAAGCTTTCAAGGTGGATTACGTTTCTTGGAGCTACAGCCTGATACTAACTTCTTGTAGGTGTATTTTCAGCTTTCCACAGCTTGGAATCAAATTGTTCTGTCCTCAGTGTTTCACAAGTCATGGTCTTTGCATAATCATGGAAGGCACAGTTCTTTTTATTTGAAGGTAATGCCTATGAGACTGCAGTTTTGGCAGCACTATTCTTGAGTTCATTTAAATTGCAATCATGGCAGTGGTAATCAAAGAACAGAACAACTCCAGTCTGCAGCATACAGTATGATTTCGAATACATTTGATAATGTGTTGCAGTTAAAAGTTTTTACCTTACTTCTCTACCACGCTTATCGAGTCCCATTGGAAAGCAAAACCTTAGCGTTATTCTTTTGCTTGGTTGATGTTTTTATATGAATTATGAAGCATCCTTTGATATCTGGCATTTCCCCTTACGATCCTCTGTTACTTTTTATGAGTACTTGCCCTCTAACTTCAAAAGCAGTTCATCACCTTCCTGCAGACAGTTATTAATAACTGGTTTGGAACTGTTGGGCATTCCTGGGCCTGTTTTATACGAGTTTCTCTCAAAAAACAGTCGGAAAGTGGCCATAATGTGCGCAGACCTTAAACTGCCTTTGCTAGCATGTGAAGGGTCTCTCTCATCACGTGCCTCTTAGGTTGCTCTCCTATGTAGACTTGTTTCATAGATTTAATGGCTAAAAGAAAAACTGAAGCTAAAAGAGTAATTAAATCTGTCCGGTCCTGAACTGTGTTGTTGCAGCTGTTTTATCCTAATTTGCCTGCAAATTATAGTGAGCAGGGGAGAGCTATTTTTTTGGTGTTTAACCCATGCTGGAACAGTGTGGGTTGGATTTCAGCATTGGAAAGCATGGGCTGAAGCCCTGATGGTGGCCTTATTAGGGCTGGACCATCCACCCTTCCCACAGCACTAAACCCACTCCACTGCTTTCATTCAGTGAAAAGGAAGAAAAGTATGGTTTGTGACAGTTCAAAAGGAAAATAATTGGCTTGGGGATAGTTAATGTGAGTTGCCATTCCTTAACATCAGAGATTCCACTAAAGTACTAATAATTACTGTTAATATCTTTCAGTGGAAACTTTCAGAGTAAACGAGCACTGGTTGGAGCAGTATTTAACGGCATGCTGCTGGCATGATAAGAATGCAAATAAGCGTTATTAGCCTAATGATTTTGCTGTCACCATGGCTGTGCAGCAGTAGTGTTGTGAATATGTCATGCAGTACCCGTGAATTTGGAAAGTGTGTCAAAACACAACTTCAATTAGTTTGCTCTAATTATGGCTCTAGAGAGTTCATAACTATATCACTCCTCATTAAAAGAGATTTTCTTATATGGATTAATACAGCACATAAAGGGATGTTTGAGCGATCTGAAGCAGAGCTGTGCACAGGGAGGATGCCCACGATGTGGTGGGAAGTGCAAGGGGTCTGACCCCATCCTATGAACTCCTGGTGCAGAGCAGGGATGGGAAGCTTCCCAGGCAGGACCAGGAAGCTGTGTTGCAGTATCCTGGGCACATAAACCTGGTAAATGATTCTGCATGAACTCTTCAGTTAAAAACAAAACAACCCAACTGAAAAACAAGCTATAGGAGCCCTGATAAGAACCACACTTGATGCTACAGTTGAGATCTGGCCTGAAAGCTTTGCTCTGATAAATTAGATCAAGGAGCAGAGGCTGTCAGAATCTGGAATCTCAGAATGAGCCCCGCAGGATGCCAAATGTCCACGTGCCTTTCCCAGGGTATTTGTAGTGTCTTAAATACCATCTTCTAGTATTGCTTGAGCATATCCTTGCTTTGCAGAGCAGGGAAGAGATTCTTGTGCTCGCAGGTGAGTAGTTGGTAAAGGGTTAAAGTAGTAATTGTTTAAATCTTTTAGGCTTTCCTCCCAGTTCTGTGATAATTTGATGAAGAACTTCACCCTAATTAAATATTCAAATTAGGAATAAGTGTCAATATGGCTTCCCATTGCCTGGAATGATGATTAATTGTATTCAAAACTCTAGTGGCCGCTGTAATCTAAACCAAACCGTTGTTCTTGATTATTTGTGCAACACATTTACCATGTTTTTGTTTTAAAATTTAAACTAGTAATTGATTTGCCATATGCCGCAGAGCTGCACGTACTTTCACGATATGTGTTTAGGAACTTGGGGACTTTGTAATTGGGATTTTCTTGCTTTTCAATGGCAGGCTCTCTGTTTTTTTGTCTTCGACAATGCAAAATGATTTGGCTTTCACAACACATAAGGAAAATGCATTATGCAATCAACGTAGTAGGTTTAAGTTATATTGATCCTGGCCAAAGTTTGCATTAATTTAAAATAAATTAGACTTTGTTTCGTGGGTTTTCCCTACAATGTCATGCTTTTTAAAAAGGGAAGGGGAGAGCTGATCTCCTTCCAGCAGTCACTGCCGTCCGTCTTGTGGTCTTGCAGCTAAATATTCTCCTTGGAGAGACCTGCCTCTTTTTGCAGCAGCTCCACGGTAGTGATGAAATGCCTGTTTGTCCTACCTTGGAAATGGAAAGTGGCCATGGATGGGGGGACCTTGTTTCCAAACACCTTCATAAGCCCGTGTTCAGACCCTGGTGCTGGCAGGCCAGTGTTGGCAGGAGCTGAATGGGCAGTTCTGCTTGCAATAGGTTGCAGGAGTGAGAGCACAGTTACTGCACGCACTCGCAGTTAACTCTTAATAGTGATCTGTCAGAAGTGGAGAGCAAACGCGATGCCCCGTGGAGTTAGGCAGCGATAAGTCATCTTCTGCTGCTACGTTCACCAGTGTGTGGTCAGCGTTCCTCAGATGGTGAGCAATTCATTTTAATTACACGCGTGGAACGTGTGCTCTGCTTCAGCATATGGCACTTGTGAAACCTGGTGCTCGTGTGAGCTGCCAGGCACGCTGGTTCTGACTGGGGACTTGGTTCACAAAGTCTTTTGCAAGCTAAGGGTTCAGAGCTGGGAAAGCTGCTGCACCATGGAACTGATGGCTCCTCTGCAGTGCTTCCACAGCACCCACCATGAACCCTGTGGGATGGTCCTGTGACTGGAGGGATGCTCATCACCTCCCTCGCAGCCTGTGCTGGTCCAGGGGGAAGAGGGTCAACCTCACCTGCAGCAGGAGCTGATGGAAGCCTCTAAAATGCTCTGCTCAGAAATGTGCCTTTCAAGTGGATCTGCTTTGTTTACTTCCCAAACAATTCCCGCTGTTTTGTTTGGGGTGAAGAAAGTCCTCTGGATGAGCAAGAGAAATTCAAAAGTCTTTCTGTTAGCTGTTTTGGTGCCTCAGAAGGTATTTTTGGATACTGCTATTAAAAAACAAATGAAAAGCATGTAATGCCTACAGGCAGTGGTCTTCTGTTTTAAAGTGTGTTCATGACAAGCCTGCCTCTGCTTGCAATGAGTCTCATATGGATTGTGTTTTAAACAGCAAACTGTTAGCCAAATTCAAAACTATTTTCACACCATCTTTTTTTGGTTAGAAGGAGCTTTGGGAAGCACAAGCAAATTCAAACTCGTGTTTGCTTTTTCTTATTTTATCCGTGCTGTTCACCATCAGTTGCATCGAGGGCTAAAAATACATAGTTTTTCACAAAATGTGTCCTGGTTTTTAAAGGCAGATAATTTCCAGATGATTTGCTCGATAGATAAAACCTGCTAGCAAAGAATGTGGATTTGGTGGAGGATATGCAGGGCCCTGTTTCACAGATATGGTGTGTTTGAGAGGACACAACAGCCACCTTGTTTTCCTGGCAGGAGAATGATGCTAAGGGCCTTGCCATGTCCCTTAGCTCTCCTCATGTGAAATGGAATCTGCTGTTCCTTTAGGAAGAGGGAGCATCTTCATTATCTATGGCAATGTGGTCCAGAAGTTTAATGATAATGTTGTATAAAAGTTCACTGGGATCAGCATTAGGAAAATACAGATTTGAATTAAAAGGAAAAAGCCCAAACTCTTATCAAACCATACAGATCTGTGGGCTGCTAGCAAAAGGTCTGCTCTCATGACAGACTTCTCAGAGCTCCATTGCTGGCTGTACAGAGAGCAGTGTCTGCTGCATTGAGCAGCCTCACTGGTGCTATACTGAGCCCCAGAGCTCCCGAGTGCCTGATGAGAGCAGGGCATCGCATCTGCCCTCCCACCCCATGTGGAGGGAAGGTTGGCCACCTCGTATTCTGATCTGTGTCCAGGCTTGCTGGGTGCTGGATTTTCCCCTTAATAAGCCCTGAACCACTGAAAATAGTTTCAGCTTCACTTCCATGAGCTCCATTTTTTTGCTATTTATAGGAAAGTTTAATGGAAGATATAAAAATATCTCCCTGCTGCAGGAATGCTGGGCAGAGCACTGCTGCAGCCGGGGAGGTGATGAGTGAAGTTTGGCTTCCCTTTCTTCTGGGGCTGGTGTAGCTGAGCTCAGCTCATCACCTCCTGCCCTGGGGAGCATGGGAGCCTGCAGCTACCATTGGGCAGGTCTAGAGCGGGCCTTGGTCATGAAGAAAGTTTCAAAGATCCTATTTACAAATGTTTTTGTCTCTTGCTGTTAGTGCTCTCTGCCTTGAATGAGACATGGTTTTCAAACACTCTCTTTGACTTTGGTTGAAACTTGTGTTTGCAGAGGGGAGGCCATGCAGTCTGTCCCTGGGTGCCAGCTCATGAGGAGCTGCCATGTCCTGCTGGAGAATGGATGGCTGCCTCCATAGTGAGTCTGCTGTTTGGTGGGCAAAGCAGGCTTCTGGTGGGATGTAGATAGTCCTGCTCACAGCTGGACTGAGGAGGAGGTAAAGCAGCTCAACCACACTTGGTTATAATGGCTAAATCGCCACCTCAGTCTTCCCCTGGCGTTTAGTGCCCACTTCAGATTTTGAAAGCAGTGTTCAAGGTGATGTTTGTTGCTTAATCTGGCTGGATTCATCAGTGAAGAGTGAGCTGACAGCAGCAGCGTTTTCTGCTCTGTAGTAACATCCTGTCCATTTCCCATCTCTTTTTCTCAGGCATATCTCACTGACGCTCCCTGCCAGCTTTCGAGGGAAAAGTCACAGCAGTCGCCTGGACTTGGAGCACCAGCACTCGAATTTGTACGCCATATCAGGTAAGCTGCTCCACTGTGGAACCAGGAGTACAAGCCCTGCTTGTACAAACAGCCTGGTGTGTGGTTCCCAGGAAACTTACACCTAGCTTCCATCAGTGTTGTTTAAGCACTGGGGGCAGAAGGACCCCAGAATGTGTCCAAACACATGCTACTGGCAGCAGACATTACTGACTGCTGGGGAGATCACAGCCTTAGGGAGGGATGCTGCTGCCTATGGAGGTGCTCAGTGAGAGCTCTGGTGGAAAGCAGCGTTGGTACAAACTTTGCTGCTTATGTTGGTCATGAGCATCGCAGGTGAGTCACAAGAGACCACATCTGCCCATTTCACAGGAAGCTTTGTCCTTCCTAGCAAATATGAATTTCCTACACACTCTTTTCTGCTGCAGTCAGCATACACATTCAAAACAGATGAGATCTTTTTCCCATTTCTGTATTCTGAACACAGCACTGCATAGGTTTGTTTCCTCGGTATTAGGGCAAATTTGAACAGAGATGTTTGGATTTGAATGAGTGTCTGTGTTATTTTTAAGAAGCATGTGCTTGTAGATGCAAGCTTGGTCTCTAGCTGCAACTTTCTCTCTGTTCACTGTTCTAGGCTAGTACACAAGTGCTAGAGCTAGTGATAGTTTCCAGATGTCAATGTGGAAAATAACTGCCTGGTTTTATTTTTAACTGGTACTAGTCTGCAGGAAAAATGTGTGTTTGAATAGGGTGGTGAGGAACAAGCTCATTCCTTTACCCTTGTGTGTAACTTGTTACCCCGTGCTTCAGGATGGTGCAGTGGGTTCAGTTTGGAGCTGAGGCCCCTGTGAGCAGTCCTGCCTCTAGGTGCTGGCCTTCTTGAAGAAGGAGTAAGCTAAAAAGGGAGATAGCCTGATTTACAAGGCTCGGGAAGAAATGCCTTTGGGAATGAGAGACAAGGATGCTTCACAGAGATTGTACCTCATGGAATCTGTCACTGCTGGATGTGCTGAGGACTGTGTGCTCTGGAAGCTATTAATAAACCACAGCAAAAGGACTTTTTGGTTCTGTAAGCTGAAGACAAGCATTAGGTACAGCTGTGGTGCAGCAGCATGTTTCACCTGCCTCCTCTCTCATGGGCCTGCTCAGAGGCTGGGTCTCAGCTGAGCAGCACTGGGGTGCAGGAGTTTTGCTTAGAATTCTTTTTTTTGAGTAATATTACACCTGAACAAACAGTGTGCTAGGCAGGGTAGAATCACGCTTAGCCACAGTTTTCTCTTTGTTATGTCCTTTTACAAGGAGAGAAAAATACTGGCTTTGAACCTGACTGTCAAAACCTAATGAAAGTGCAGGCCCTTCATCTGGCTGGAGGAGGTTTTCAGAACAGTTTGGAAACCCAGGAGAAGCAGCAGTGGATTCAGTGGGCTGTACAATAAATAGGTAGTGCTGGTGCATAATCAGGGAAGAGAAGATGGCAAAAATGTGCCATTCACGGGTTCTTGCTATTAATAGTGAGTGACACTTCTAACATGGGAACATGGCATTAATTCATGTACCATAATCAAAGGGTTATTTAAAAGGTAATCTCTGACTGATACTGCAGCTTCGGGTTCCTAAATAGATGGAATATAACAATTGCATAATTCTTGTCAGTACTCGTTTTACTTGTTACTCCTCTGCTCTAATAGATTTAGAAATGTAAGAGAAGGCATGTTCTTGTGTTCACATGAGACAGTCCTGCGTGGAGGACAGAAAGCATCCAACAGTGAGGCATAGCTCTGCTGGAGTGTTACTGAGAGCGACCCTGCTATAGGACTTCCCATGGGCTGCCTCTGCTTGCAGTGCCACCTGGGACAATGACCTAGTTTGCAAAGAACCTGAATGCTTTACCAGATAATTATAGGCACAGCACAACACAGGCCTGCAACACCAGGCATGGCATTAGTCTTCCATGTTCATGGTCAAAGTATTTAACTCTCTCTTTTTCTGCCCCAACTGCACATTCTCTTCCAGACATGTTGCACAAGTTGTTGTGCATACGTGAGCCATAATGGCTATTACAGCTGTGAACCGTTTCTGAAGAAAGGGCCTTGTCATGTGAAACATCCTGTGTGTTGGCAGGGATCTTCACGCATAACTCCTGACCACTGCTGCCTTCTCAGCAGCTGTGATGAGGTGCTGTGACAATCCCCTTTGTGCGCTTCGACATTGCGGAGGTAGATGAGCCTCCAGGCAAGCTGTGGAAACCATTCCGAAGTTTCCTGTTAGGTGAGGTGTAGTGTGCAGCCGGTCCATTTTATCTGCACCGCAGTGGGAGAGCCTTGCTGCAGTGCCATGGCAACGGGAAATTGATTAATGCGCTTCCACTGGCGTCCCTAATTGCTCTGCTGGGATGCAGTTTGCCACAGTGGGGTCTTAGCCGCAGCATGCTGCAGGGCCCATGGGGACGATGGGGACTTGTGGAAGGTGAGCAGGCGAGGTGACGCAGGGCTGTGATGGGCGCAGGACTCCTCTCTGGTCTTGCCTCGTGCTAGAGAGGCCTGCAGGCTCCCTCTCTTGGCTCTTAGCAAAATGGAGGGCTTCCTGGTGCAGGGAAGCAAAAGCCATGATGATCTGTCTCCTGTCTTCCAGTTTTGGTATCACTGCAGTCTGATTTCTTGTGGTGGGGATGGGATGGGCTGTTCAGGGAGGGGGGCCGTGAAGGAGGATAGGGACACCAAAGATTTTCTCAGTAGTCAGTGAAAGCAACGCTTCCAGCTTGGGTTCAGCCTGTTTATGAAAGGTGAAGTAGATACTGGCTATTGAGCCTACTCTATATCTCAAAATACATTTTGACTGAAATTGCTGTATCCCCACTGGAGCTGTCCTGTTACTCCTTGGGGCATGTGATTTACTTTATCACCATGCTAGAGTTGAGAAAAAGTGATCCTGAAAGGAATAATTGCAACTTTTAACCAGCCTTTTGTCATTTCCAGTCTTGGCAATGAGACATTGGGGTGACCAGAAAGGGAGACTCCTCTTGGCACACTGAATTAATGAGTAGCTCATTAACAGGGTGCATATAGGAAAGCATTGCCCAAACCTTGCAGTGGGAGCCTGCCACGTGCTGTTGCAGCACTGCCAGCATCATTCTCCTGGCCTGGCAGACTCCCTGGTCCTACCCTGTGCCTTGGACCCAAGACCAAAAGGCAGGATTACTTCTAAGTTGATCTGCAGAAGGTCTCTGGGTGCTGCCGGGAGCGTGGTGCTGAGGAGCTGACAGGTTTAATATGCATGTTCAAACGGACAGCTGCTGGAAGAAGGATGCCTTGCTCCAGACAGACCTGTCGACAGACACTGCTCAGTATTTCACAGCATAGTCTTTCTTCATGGCCTTCAGCTTAATTAAGATGTTGTTGTGCCTGCATACTGCCTTCATTTCAGACTTAAGCATCTTCTGGCTGCATATTGCTTTGGCTTATCAGAGCCACAAGGACAGTGAGGGAGAGAGGGAGCCCTCTCAGGCAGCCACAGATAATAACGTACAGGGAAAAATCCTGAATGAAGTGAAAAATTATTTATAATAATGGTACTCAAATGGAAGGGAAATAAGTCACTCTAAGGGTATATAAATTTTTATGATAGTGTATAAACAGCCATAGCTTGCCTTGTCTCCCATCTATCCCTGCAGAGAATGAGGGCAACATCTAACATAAAGAAAAATATAATAAGAAAACGAAGAAATGAATGGGAAGAGCTGGAGGATTGATCACTCAGTGTATTTGTATATCCTGATGTAAAAGGTGCTGCTGACAGGTGGCCAGGTTTCTTCTGTATAAAACCATGTGTGTGCTGTCAGGGCGGTGTGAGCAGCCTTGTTTCGATTGATGAATTGCCTGCTTTCTTGATTAAACCTTCCGTCACTTAAGAAACAAAAAGCCTGTGTTTGGATGGCAGAGTGGGACATGTCAAAAAAATCTGTCTGCTTTACCTTTGTGCAGATGTTGGGCACAGACTGTAACATGTATTATTAAAATGAATGTGGCATTTACTGTGCATTATTTCTTTCCTGGGAGAAGGGACCTGTAAATTATATGCTAATAATAAGCTTTAACCCTTTCAGAAACCAAGAGATTTAGGAGTGCAGGTATTCCTGCAGGCCTCACTAATTGGATGGGCTCTAACACCACTGTAGCTCTCTCTGAAGTTAATAAACAGTGTGTTTCAGACCAGTATGCTGATGCCTCTTGGGATCCTGCCTCCCATAAGTTTTCTGCCATGGAAGTGCCACTGAAATGTAAAGCTTTTGAATTACAAAATCTTCCATCAAAAGCACCCTCCAGTTTCTGATTACAGGGGAGAGCTGTCTCCTGCCTGGGGCTGAGGAGGACTTCCTCAGCAGGAGGCACAGCCCACACCAGCACCAGCTCTAACCTTTGATTGCACTTCCAGATTCCCTTCAGGCTGCCAGTTTGAGACGTTCTCAACCTGCTCCTCTCAGGAAAAGAGTTAGGGATGGAAAAAAGGTTTAAGCCACCTTGCAGAGCACATGGCAGGATGTGGTGTTGTGAGCTGATTTAAAAATGAGATACTGACAGTCTCTACTATGGTTTCTGGGGACACTCAGGCTGGTCCAAGCTGTGGGCTTTGGTGGCTGAAGTCAGGTGAGCAAAGCCATTGCTGGCTCTAGTGTGTGACTGCATGGTGCTGAGCAAGGTTATCTGGTTTGGGGTCTTTTCCCCCCTGAAGTTTTACTGTAGCCATCTTCAGCATCGTATTGCAGATAGACCTGCTTGGTTGTAGCATACAAATTTATGTCATTTAAATATAGGACAGTCAATACTCATACCTTCTCTTGACCTGTTGTCAAACTGTCAAGACAGAAATCGCATTGCATGGAGTCTGTCAGATAGTACTGCACAACCCCATCAGGATGCATACACAAAGTAGTTAAAGCCTCTTTGTACCAATTTTCTGCATGAAACGAGTGTATGAACTTCCAGATACTGCTGCAGCTGTCATCATAGAGCCAGACTGAACTTCAGTCATTTAAACCTGTATCCAACTTTTCAGTCATTTAAACATATCTCCAAGGATTTTTGTTCTAGCAGAAACTGGGAGATAACAAGATAATCAGAGTTATCCTTGGTTGGGACCAAGTTTCATTTTTTGAACACTTAAATACGGAAATTGTGCTGAAAAAGCAACAGAACAAGAGCAGAATGTCCTTTGATGGATGTTGCATTTTCAAATAATAATTGCCAGCTGGCAGCCCAAAATAATTAAAACATTTGTGCAAGGAATGGTTAAAGGAAGAAATAGTTGATGTTGATGCTGATAATGCCATTGATAAGTTCAGTACCTGAAGTCATGTTAATCTATAGGAGTAAACCAGTATCTGGAAGCATGTATTGTTTGCACTGTATAAAAGATAACTGAATCGTTTCTTTACATTCAGACTGTCTGTGATTATGGCTGCAGTTTTGCTGATACTGAACTGAAGGTGAAGGGTTTCATTCTCTTTCAAAGAAAAAAGGCCACGTCCTTTGGATAGGAGCTTAGATGTCACATCCAGAAATGAGCTACATGCTTTATCTACTGATAAAGCAACATTCCTGTTTGTGAGTAGGGCTGTTAATAGTCTCTATTCATTTGCTTAGGATTGGTGGGCTTTCAAAGCAGTTATTTGATGCAGCAGTATGTTTGTATGTATTTCTTATCTTAAAAGTACTATTTTATGCTGGTTTGTGATTGTCTTTAACCACATTATCAACACAGTTACTTGTGTGAAGTATTTTTCCCAGGGAGACTGGGCTGAGCACCAAGGAAGGGAAGCACAGCCAGCTGCCAGCTTGGTGTTGGCTGGCATGTTTGCCATAAACAAGGATGCTTTCATGGGCAACTTTTGCAGGTGTCGCTTTCTCCCTATCTCTAATTTGTTTATGTTGGAATCATGCGTCAATATTACCTTAAATTTAGCTATTTATTAAAAAGTTTGTTTATTCTTATGTTTTCTATATGACTATTTCTTTATTTGGTTTATTTAGCTTGTTGTGGTATCTGTTTGGATTATTCAGCCTGGAGAAGGCAGACCTTATGGCAGTTTCCAGTACCTAAAGAGGCTACATGAAAGCTGGGGAGGGCCTTTTTGCAAGGGCCTGTAGGGCCAGGACAAGGAGAAATGGCTTTAACCTGCCAGAGGGGAGATAGAGATGAGCTCTTAGGCAGAAGTTCTTCCCTGTGAGGGTGCTGAGGCACTGGCACAGAATGCCCAGAGAAGCTGTGGCTCCCCCATCCTTGATAGTGTTCAAGGCCGGCTTGATAGGGGCTTGGAGCGACCAGGTCTAGTGGAAGGTGTCCCTGCCTGTGGCAGGTGTTGGAACTGGATGAACTTTAAGGTCCCTTCAGGTCCAAACCATTCTGTGATCTGATGCATGGCAGGTAGTGACGTGGAGTGGGCAAGTCAAAGCAGTTGCCATTGTGAAGTGAGACAGGCAGTCTGTAGTTGTAGAAGGGAACGTTTGCAAGTGTAGTTTCCAGGCAGAGGTGGCTCTGCGAGGTTGCCCAGGCAGGATTCCCTGGCAGGAGGCTGTTCTGCAGTGGCAGGAGATCCTGAGCCAGGGTCCCTGCAGGGCTGGGGGCTCAGTCCAGTGGTGAAGGCAAGGTGAGCCAGGGTCTATCCACCGCACAGCAGTGGGAGGAGCGGATGCTTCTCTGGGAAATGCAGGGGGGTTTGATGTTCATTCCACCCAGGTTTATAATCCAGATCTCTGGAGGCAGCAGAGAGTGGAAACTGATGTTAATGATCTGGAAAAACATCAAAGCAGTGGATTCCTGAAGAGGAAACCAAGTTGCTTTTCTGTATTGGCTAATGCAGAGCTTGGCAGGGGGGAGCTGTAATTTGTCTGGGTAGCTTTGTTGGAAGCATTTATTTCACACGCTGCTCTTACGGCAGCAGTTTGCTTCCAGATCCCTCTTTCCTTCCTGGAGCTCAGTCGATTTACTCAATGTGGCAAAGTTTGGCTCCGGAGCCTGGCTTGAGCCCTGCAGTAGCTGGGGTGGGTGCTGGCAGCTTTGGTGTCTCATTGCTCAGCAGTTGATTTGGGAATGCCTTGTTGCCCATATCCCCCCACACCCCTTTATTTTAGTCCATTTCTTTTTAATCACTGTTTTAAAAATCCATTTTTTTTTCTTTTTCAGTGACAAAAGTTTCTTTCAGAGGTCTGTCTAGATTAAAAAATGGAAGAAAAATTAAAGATTTCATTGCATTTCATTGCCCGCGCATCAACTTCTTTTGTGTGGCAAAATGTCAGGTAATCTGTGCCCCAACTGCCACTTCTCTCCAATGTACATTTTCTTTTAAAAGATATTTTATCTTTTACCTGGGTGTAATGAGGACAGACGTTTTAATCAGAGGTCACTCATTTATTTTTGCACACTGTTGTTTTGCTTCATCATTTTTGCAGATAATTAAATGGTTCACTCGGCGCAGTGTGCCTGCCTTATTAAAACAGGTAATTCTGAGAAAAAGGAAGATGCTGGTTTTTGGATCAGTGCACAAGAATCGCTTTAATCTTCATCTTCCAGCATAGTTTCTGGTGGTTTTGTGATACTCTCTTGTATTCAAGTGTATGTTGAAGTGTTTCAGTACACCCCACTCTCTAGAGGGGGAGGCCCTGTGCTTCGTTTTACTGTCGATCCCCACGTGTATGTTCTCTGCTTAAGAATAGAAGCGTAACTAAATTTATGTTTTGTGACACTGAATTTTAATCAGGATGGTCCAAAACCAGACAAGTTGTGACATCAGCTTTATTCTGCATTGAAACCTCTTTACTGAGGCTGAGATTAAAGTCAGCCTGTTCTTTACCCTATTGCAATTTCCAGTCTTTGGACTAGAGACATGGATTATCTTCAAAATATAAAAAGCTCTATTAATATCCTGCAGTTCAGGGAGACTGAAGTCTCAAGTAAAATGCTGCAGCTGCGTATTTCAAGAAGGGAAATTCTAGTGTTACTTAATATTATATTTAATGAGATTCAGAAAGGTGTATTTCTTGTTAAACCAGCTCATCCGTGGTACACAGGTTCTTTGCGTGCTCACTGTGGTGTGCTGCCCCACGGTATCAGTGCTGTGCTCGGTCCCAATGGTGAAAGATGAAGCCATGAGTTCTCCCCGCTGTGTAATTTCTCAGATGTGTGGTTTTCTGATTAACCTGGTGTCGTCCAAAGTGGCATTCTTTATCTTCATCATCTCACTCTTTGCATACTGGTACAAAGCCATGAGCCAGCATGGACAACCCTGCTGTAATGTACCACACATACAGGCTTTTTCTCAGATCACACATTGCCTTCCAAGGAGGCTGCTTGTTGATGTCTGTTGAGAGGATTATCCTGCTACCCCGAAGCTGTGAATTATGTATGAGCAGGTGTACCCATGGCATGGGCGGTGGTGAAGGCGTTGACACCGGCAGCGCTGAGCCAGGCGCATCGGAAAGCCGCCTGATGCTGGAGCAGGGATGTATGGAAAGGGAGGATGATGCTGGAGGAGACCCTGCCGATGATGTGGAGCCCAGGTCAGGGCAGGGTGCAGCTCTGCCCTCTCTCCACGTGCCCGGCTGCAGTTGTTGGAGCAGAGCTGCTGGATGAGGATGAGCTGGTGGGACTCGCACTGCTGCTTGTGGAGCACAACCTCTGAGGCGGGCTGTGCTGTATTTGTTTTGCTTTTCTGAGTGCCATAGTTTAATTCTTTTTTTAAAGAGGAAGCTGCTCTGTGGTTTGGATATTTAAACAGTTATTAACCGAATGACAATTAACAGATTGCATAGACAGATTTTCTTTTCAAAACCTCTGAAATCGAGTACAGTTTGCAAAACTATCACAGCATAGTAATGACAATGAATTTTGATTTCCCGGAACTGATATTAGACTCCTTATTAAACTATGTGCATCTGCTTTTAATTTACTCCAAATAATTGGAAAATGCAATGAAGCTTTCCAATTAAAGCACGGCTTTATGCTGTTTAATAATACCCCCATAATATTATAGCTTATGAAGTGACAGGTGAGTTGGTGTATGAATAAAACATAAAGGCAGCAATAAGGGACAGAAAACCGGAGACAGTTGTTGGGGATTTTAAATGCTGGATGTAATTTGCATATATTAATCTCTTCTTTTCAGCCTTATCAGGCATTCTTCAGTATTTGAAGTTAAAATAGCATTGACAGGCGGGAGTATGCTTAGTTTTTTCAAGGATTTATTACTTGTATAATTTCTGATCTTTAATAAGCAGATATGACTGATCCTCATAGTTCTATAGAAATCAGTTAATTGTTCCAGATGGCGTGTACTGATTATGCAAAATTACTTTTCACACCATTTTTTTTTTCTGATGGAGTTTGGAGTAAAATTAAATTTTTTATAGCCTTCTTATCATGCTGTTTTACAGTGGTTTTTGCACAGAAGTTGAATTTAATCTACTATATTACATTGACCAGCAGAGTCATTCTAATGTAGCATTCTGTGATTTGACAAAGAATAATAGAACACATTGCTCATTGTTCGTTACTGTGCTGCTAATAAAAAGGAGTTCTAGTGCAGAAAACCAGGCTGTTATTTATGAAGAATGCTTAATTTGCACAGTTAAAAATGCAAAATTGTTACAATGAGATGTTCTCTCTTTTGGATAGAAGACTTGGGCAGAACAAATGAAAATAGTCTTGTTGCTACAGATTTCATCTAATAAGGAAGGATTTTTTTTAATGACTGATGTGAGCTGGGCTGTGTTTTATTGGGAGGAGCAGTCATCCAGGCAGCATACTCCGACTCCGATCAAGAGGTGTCACTGGTGTTTTCCCTGATTATCGTCATCCAGATATCTCAATGGTGTAATTTCATAATTGAAAACATTTATAAAGGTTGTTGGGCTTCATTTATCTAATGAAAAGCTGTTTATACCAAATAAACCACACATAAAGCCCTCTTGCTAATGAGTTTATTGCGATTAATTTTGGCAGTGACTCAGTGGTTGGAGGAGGCATCCCACTGCCTTGCTATCCTGGTTGTGCCATGGTGGGTCCTGTTGGCAGGTCCCCATCCTGTGGGTATGCCCCGGGCAGAGGTTCCCAATGCTGCCCTTGGTCTTGCTATGGGTTTGTCCAGAAGTAATTTTAGGCCCTGATTTTGGTGTTATGTACTGTGCTGTGCCATGTCATGGGCTTCTTTGAAAAGCAAATCAGCAAATGTTTAAAAAATGACCTTTTGTTAATGGAATTTATAATCTCCAATTCAATTAGAAATGTGGGGATACAGTAAATGGACTTTTATAAAGAGTGCTTATTTTTAATTCAATGGAAAAAAGACAAGTAATTAACTCAGTCATTAGAAAGCTTGAAATTTCTCCCATCTCCTGTGGAACTAGGAAATTGTTTTGTGTATACTCGTCTCCATATATATTATTCGTATATATATAAAACTAATGGCATAAATCAGAAATGATTAGAAAATGTTTGTTCTAATGAAGTAATAATTTGGTAGTAATGCTTTTCATCAGTGTAGCTTAAGGCTACATTAAGTGGACAGACTTTATATGGATTCTCTAATTTTAATCTTCAAAATGCTATCTAATGTCTCATTAAGACTTGCATATAATGTATCTTAAGTACAGTCATTAAATATAGTTTAGGGAGATTTATGTTCAGATATTGCTTAAAGATGTTTTAATAGGCCCATTTACTCTGATGATATTAATGAGCTCTTAACACATATTAAGCTTCTAAAACTAGTGGTATTCCTCTCTCAGTGAGCAAAACAACTTAGGAATTGTAAATGAATTGGATGCTCCAACAAGGCCGTTTTTCAACCGCATCTTCAGACACCTTCTCCAATCCATTTAGCTCCATAAGCACTGGGTTGTGTCCCAGCTCCCCTTCTCCATGTTCCCAGAACATGTAATGCCTCAGCCTCAGTGATGTCATTTGGACCTGCTCGTTGTACCTCATCTCATGGGCGTTCAAGGGTGTAGCAGAGGTTGTTGTTGCTCATATTAACTGCATGTGTAGTAAAGAACTGCAGGTTGAGAATAGGCCAGACCTGTGTAAATATCTGCAACGTTACACAGATTTGGTTGTGTGTCTACTGAAATAAATATACTTTAAGGAAAGAGCCAAATACAGCCATGCTTTTAGATAAATTCTGCTTTTTGATCATCTAAAGTTGAGATGCAAGAATTAGAACTACGATAATAAAAACTGTTCATTCCCCTATTGTCACTTTAGTGCCAGCTCGAAAAGTTATTGCAAACAAAATTCTCTGGTTTCATCACTCAGCTCTTCTTAAAAAATCCTTCTGAGTTCAGAGACTTTTATAATTACTAAATTGGTTTGTTAGAAGGAGATAATGGCAAATTTCTTCTTTTCATAATTGGACATTTCTTCCCTGTAGGCTAATGCATGCGCGGCACTTACATACACAATAAGCTGTGCTTTTGAAAAGCTGTAACTAGCTAATAAGTGCGGTGGTGTCATCAGAGAGTAATGGTTTGCTGATTAGCATAATTAATGACAAATGGTGGTGCGGAGCGGGTGCATTGGTTTTGCAGCTGATGGATGCACTGCAGCCGTGGCCAAGCCATGCCAAGGCAGCCAGGCTGGCGCTGATGTTGGGCTCAGTACTCGCCTCCAACCTGCACCTAGCACCCACTGCTGCTCCCAGCACCTCAGAGAGCCCCACGGAACCAGTACATGGCTGCTTTTGTGTGCTCCACGATGCTAAAGTTGAGCTTGACACTGCTCCAGACCTTGCCAGGAGCCTTGAGCCATGCACTGATGATAGAGCAGCAGCACCCAGCCATGCATGGTCCTGGTCCTCATCTTGGTTATGGTCCTGGAACTCCAAGGGCAGGAGGGATGCGCCAGGCAGGTGTCCATGCTACAAAGTGGATGCATTTATCTGTGACTTGACTAATCGGTGCTAATTTGCATTTGCAAATGAGACTGATAAAAATGGAGTTACCTTTTCACCTTTAAGGGGGAGGAGAGATTATTTCTAGGTTCTCTCTTTTTTTTTTTTAAGTGATAAGCAACTCTTTTACCAATAAGGATGAAAATACTTAATTTGCATTAGCAAAAGAAGCTAATTATTATATAGTTAATTAGCATCTGGAAATGAGGATTATCTTAATTACAAAGCACAATTTCCTTAATAGCTACAAAACTGTAAGTTTGATCTGTGTGGAGATTGGTGACTATTATTATGTAATTAGTGATCATATTAATGGTGCTGTGTATTTAGATATAATTTGCATATGCAAATGAAATTTACCCGATAGAAATATGTGGCTCTGCTAATGACTCTGAGCACTTAAAAATTAAATTGCATTAGGAGATCTGGATCCTGCGCTGCTGTGCAATGGCGTGGCAGATCTCCTCCTCCTCTCACAGCATTTGGCTCTGCAGGGCCGTGGATCCATGGTCTGGCTGTTGAGAGAATGGGGAAACCTTTCCCTGTCCTTTTGGCTCCCTAGACCTTGGTGTTAGGATCAGCCTCCTACAGATGGGTGGAATCTCATGCAGCGCAGCTATCACTCTTGCCATCCTGCCGTCCTCTCCTGAAGTGACAACCTTTGGCTTTGGGTCCTTGTTGAGACTTTTCCGGCTAGATAAGTGTTACATTTGGTAGCACATGTTCTGCTCATCAGTGAGAGGGAGATGGGGGTCGCATGTCCTTCGCAGGCTTGCTTATGGTGTGTTTCTGCTTTCCATTCACTGGAGTATGGACAGCAGGATGCTTTCAGGTCAGCTGATCTGTTTTCTGTCCTCTTTTGTTAGAAGCAAAAAACTGTCTGTATGTTTAGAAGAAGCCCTAAAGTACCTTAAAATAAAACCATGTAAAGAAAGGGTGCTGTGCACACTTATCTCCCCAGGGAGTCCTGTGGGACAGATGTTGGTTGCTCAGTGCACAGCTGGACACTGTGCGGAGCTGTTGCTGCTGGGCAGGGTCAAAGCCATCATTGCAAGTGTGGCCACTGTCACTGCCTGGTGACCTGGCCCCTGTCCAGAGAGGTTTTCCAGTTGGGGAGCCCCATATCCAGGCAGTGACAACCTCCCTGTTCCTGTAGTATGAAATCACACCTCTGTAGATTTGTTAGCAAAGAAAAAAATCAAAGCTTCCAGGGCCAGCTATTGTAACAGAATGCAGTGTGTTTCTTTAATATCCCCTGCTCCTAACCTGCAGTACTGAAATGACTGAAATGCAAAAAATACCAGTGCTGGAAGGAAGTGGTCATTACCCAACCCAACAGGATGTTTCTCTCATCAAGAGGGAGAAATTTACAGCCGCCGGCCAGGGAACACTGCAGCTATTGTGGGTGCTTCCTGAGATGCTTTCTGCAACTGCCTGCTCCAGCCTGAGCCCTGCCTGCGCCTCCCTGCCTCTGCAGCAGACAGACGGTACATGTTTAATGACTTCCAAGGAGTCTGTCTGTCATTACAGCCAGAGCTGAAAGTAATTGAAAAGCGTCTGTGTTTCTCTTCAGTGCAAGCTGGAGGGGTGAGTGCCTCCACCTCACCTCCCTGTCCTCGAGCAGGACCTGTCCCAGCTCTGCACAGCCCCACGCGAGGGCCCTGTTCTGTATCTGCTCTGGTCTAATTAATTAAGGGTTGTTGCTTGGAAGTAGCACATGCTTAGGTGTGATCTTTGAAGTTTAGTGTGGTGCGGAGACTTCAAAGGGGGCATTTTATTAAAAAATAATAAAATCAAGAGCTCCTAAACACTTGCAATTTGAAGAGCTTTGTTTGAAGTCTCTCCATGTTCTCTGGTGCTGATACAGCCGCAGTGCTGAGGTACTACTTAGCCATCACCGCGCAGTACTTAACCTTCACTTTATTTAAAAAAGACAGTAATCAAAACCAGGAGTATTTTCTTAAGTGTTTTCGTGGCTTGATCTAGCAGTAAAGAACTAATTGTGCTGTGTCGTGAGCTATGCAGGAAACGGACAGAATCAAGGCTGACAATCAAATTAGCAAAAATGAAAATTTAGTCCAGGTCTGTTTTCTTAATCAAAGAGCTTTCAGGACGAACAGGAAAGCTGTAAACCTTTCCCATCACAGGGGTTTCCTTCCACAGTCCGGGAGGCCCCTGCTCTCCCGCTCACCTCACTGAGCATCATGTGGTTTGATGCTGCTGCTGTTGTACTGCCTTGGACACCAGGTATGGGCCGTGGTGTTCCCATCTGGGCTATGGTACTGCTTCTTTCTCCCAATGACTCCCTGTTGCAAGCTCCCACTGGGAGCTGCAGGATGAGCAACTACCTCCAGAGCCATTGTGGTGCTTCAGGGTGATCCCCTGAGCTTGGGCTCGTGCCTTGGTCTAGTGAAGCTGGAGAAGGGGGAGCGGTGGCAGGTTAAGCCCTGTTCTTGGAGGTACCTCTGAGCTGTGTGTGCAGGCAGTCCATGGTGCAGGTTGTTTCAGTGGGGCATTGGACCATCCCGGCTGCTCTGGTCTCCCCTTGTCAGTGTGTTTGACTAATGAGAGGCCGCAGAGGGCTGGCAACCTGCTGATCCCCTCGACACAGCCAGCATCGGTGGCCTCTGTGGGAGCAGCACAGATGATGAGCCCAAGCAGCAGCATGTTCTGGAGACATACTCCCCCTTATTCTATGCCTTCCCCTGCCCCTCTCTTGCAAGGGCTCCCCTACTGCAGGGCTGCTCTGAGTAGCTGAAAAGAAACTGGAGAGGAGCCAGAGGAAATGGGGTCACTGTCTTATATTTGGGTGCTTTATTAAATGAAGTGTGTGCATTTTGGGTGCGGTGTCTGCAGCCTGGGGCAGTTGCAGTGTTCCCCATTGCAGCTGGCTTGGCAGGAGCTCACGGGAGGGTTTGCTTTTGTTTTCCCCTGAGGTTTTGCTAGCATTAGTGATTTGGAAATGCGAAGTGATGTTGTTCCATCTGGGACTCGGTGCACGGTAGCACAAAGAGCACACACACATGTTTACTATTCAGACTGCTATTTAAATTACTATGTACAGAAACACTGAAGTAGGAGGCTTAGCTGTACATTATGAAGAGTGTGGTTTATTTTGAAAAGCTTGCATCCTTCTCTTGATGTGTTGCAGACTGTTGTAAAACATTTTTTTCCATTCTTCTGAATGACTTTTCCCCTTGCACTGAGATCACACAAGGCGCCTGGGTTCATGCAGGTGTCCTGTGCCATTCTCCATACCTGGGTGCAAAGGCTCAAGTGTGCAGAGATGCTGCCAAGGCACTTGGTGGGAAGCAGAGAGATGTGAATGAGAGTCAGAGCCTTGTGCATGCTGTATGGTGTTAGGGTGGCTGTGACAGACAGGCAGGGGTTGGGCAGGGTGCAAAGGGGGTGATGGATGTCGTGGTCCCTGCCTGACCAACCTGCCCTGGCCAGGTAGCTGTGTGAGGCCTGGTGTGCTGGTTGGGCAGGAAGGGTCATGCCGCCGGCAGGAGCAGTCTCACTGGGAGCATTGGAGCTGGCAGCCTTCATGCCCTGCAACGGCTTGGGAAGTCCTTGTTCTGTTCCTTGGAAAACATCAGCCTAGTGCTGTCACCCCTGGTTAACAGTTGTGACTGCAGAGCGGATGTTCCCAGGGAAGAGCCATCTCCATCAACTGAGGGGTGACTGTGTCTGGATCACAGCCTCACCCTGCACAGGGCACTTGCTACTGATGGCAAGAGCTGCCCCTTGCCCTCCTCCGCCTGGGAATGGGAGCACACATGGACTGTGCTTTCTTCCATACGTGGCAATGTAGTTCAGAGGGACCCAAGGCTGTGCTGTATGCTGGTGGGTGCCCTTGATGTCCACACAAGACAGAGGCTCACATTGCTCTCTGGTCTGACCACAGCTTCCCTGTGCCCTCCCTAAGCACTGCTGCCCATCCTCTGCCAGGTTCATACCTGCTTCCAGCTGCTTCTGGTCTTATAGAGCTAAAAATTAAGTTTTCTCAAAACAGGTGAGCTGTGCTGGGTTTGTGGTATTGCTGTAAGGTGGTTTATGAGATACTCATCTCAGTACAACATAAACACTCTACTAGTGTTTCAGGTCTGGGGCAAATCTGAGGACTTGTGCAGTATTGCAGAAAGCTCTAAAATCTAAGATCGTTTGAATTTTCAAGGTGGCAATAGTACATTCACTGGTGGAGGTTTTGGTTGGTTTGGATTAGCAACGCTCAACTTTCAAAGTCATGAAGGAAAGTGTTTTGCAGGAGATTTATTAATTTAAATATTTTTAATATCAACAGTTGAAAATTCAAGTGTAAAAGGCCATACAAAAGTAGCAGTAAAGGAATCCAAAGCTATAAAAGCTTATGGTGAGAATTTAGATGCAGAAGCAGCTGTTATTTCCTGGGGAGTTCAGGTATATAAACTCTTCCATGGCTATGTATCCCCACAATAGTGGTGTGAAGAATTAGCGCTCACTGCAGTATGCAAACTGAACCCGCCAAGCACTGAGGCAGCTATTCATCTATACCCAGGAGCTAAATATGACAATGTTAGCATTTTTCATTTCCCTGACGTTACCATTAATAAAGCAATGATCCAAAAGAAGCTTTGCTGAGTCTGTTCTTTATGCTTCCATCACTCACGACTAGATAATTTCACACAGGATCGTTTTTAAATTAAATGACGATAAAAGCGCTCTGCTGTCCTGTGTTCACTAGTTCATAGAAGTCTATCAAGTCATTAATGTGTCATGACAAACTGCTAGTTGGATACAAGAGTAATTAATTATTTGCATAAATAACAGGTTGAACTTCGTGCTTTGAACTGCAGTGACATGTGCGTCACATCATGGACATCTTGGAACCTCTTGCAGAGAGTCCATGGGAGGGGAGGAAGCCGAGCCAGCGTGTGCACTGTCGCATCCTCACCCGCTTCAAATGGGCAGGAGCTTGGCTTGAGTTTTGATGCTTTTTGTGTTCCTGCGTTCTTCATTAACGGCTGTTTCAAGAAAGCATCTGATCACTGGAGATTTCAATGAACAATTATACAGATTTTCATAATCACCATTAATCACCACATATTTTTCAAGATAATTACAGCAATTATTATTTAGATTCCTCTTTTATGTCCGCATTGTAGAAAAGAACAAGTGCTTATTACGCTGGGTAGTGTAGAGAACTACGGTCTGAAGTTCTTTGTCATCCAGAAATTCATTATGTTAGCTGATGCTGCCTATGAAAGTTCGTCAGCGTGTTTAAATTAGGGTAGCATTGGCAGGTCTGATTATTTAAATCTGGTAGCTTTGCTAAAAATATAGTTATTCAAGAAAGATGAATTACTAATTTGACAACTGAGATTTAGTTGGAGTCTACAGCACAGAAGGCAGCATCTATCGTGTGCTTAAAGGAAGGTGACAGTACTTTTTCAGATTAAAAAGAGAATTTCTGATCCAGCTAACAAGTTGTATTTTTAGAGCACAGTTTTGTGGCCTGCCCTTTAAAGGCTGAGTGTTAAGTCTTAGTAAATTATAATGAAGAAGTAGGCACCAGTTAAAAGCTGATCATGTTTTTCAGTGATCCTGCACTAATGAAGGGGATGGCTCTTCCTTCCTTTCATGTACCCTTCACTTGGTGGGTCCAGCCTCCTCCTGGCTACTGTCAGGGCTTCCTGGGGACTCCATCCTTCAGAGCTTGGTTTAGGAGTGAGCTTGTCTTCCTGCTGGTCCTGCTGGTGTGCTCAGAGTGATGCGCGGGAAGAGCAGCTTTACCTGCGTGTGCAAGGAGGCTTTATGTGAAACATGTAAGGTGCAAGCGTTTTACGGGACTTGAAAAATATTTTGAAGTCATCACCTTTTGAAGATGTTAGACCTACGTGGGTTGATGTGTGAGTTTACTCAATGTCGTGGTAATGTTACCAGTGGTAGCGTTGTAAAAATAAGGCCTTGCCATCTTTTTTTGATGTGAATCAGTACATGTCACCTTTGGAAAGAGCTGTATTTGGTCATTAACCAGCACCAAATTCTTTTATCTGTTGGTGTTGCTCTCCGTTGGTTTCAAATGTAACACAAATTGACATCTAGGAGTTGAATACCTCTTGGCCATACTTAACACCAGAACTGCAGCTCCATTCCAGAGACTGGCTGGTAAGTCTCGATGCTGCCCATGGAGTAGTAACACTAGGCAGAATCTCAGCACAGTATTCTGTGCATCAGAGACTGCCAGGGATGCTTCAAAAGCAACAGTGGGAGGAGGAAAAAGGGAGGAATCAGAGGCTGCTGCTGCTGTTTATTTACAGCACAACATCAGAACAAGGGACATGGAATTAAAAGCCTCCTACAGTTCTGGTTTCCATTTAATTGTATTATGAAATTAACTGGCTGCTGTAAACGGCAGTTGCACACTGTCTCACAGTGCACAGCAGGAGCGATGACACCCAGACCCTGGTGCTGGACACCCCAGCAGACTGTGGCACAGTGATGGGAACTCTTTGCTGCTTGTTGCTGGAGATGCCTGGCCCTTGGGCTGTTCCCAGCAGTTACCTCCATCCCTTTTCTCTGAGTCTTAGTGGGCTGGTGTGTGGTGGAGGAGTGCTTTTAGGGGCTCAACATGCACAAGCAGCGAGTTTGAGCTTGCATATGTGCAGCCCTGTCATGGCTTATGTGGCATGGCCATGCTCCAACTGGGAAGCATGGAAAGGTGGTTTCTGTGCAGGGAGATGTGCTGCTGAACCAACTGTGATGGAGCCAGAGTGCAGGAAAGAGCCAGTGGTGCAGCGTGGCCTTGGGACAGCACTCAGCCCCATCACTGTGTAGTGTGAAATCACTGCAAAAACATATTGCTGCAGCTGGCATTTTGTTCAGGGCAGGGTGGCTTGTGGTACCCTTGTGAAGCATAGCACAACACAGTCTTATCCACAGGATGTAAAAGCTAACATTAAGATGAGATGGTTCATTGTTGTACTGAAGCAAATTGTCACTGCATTTGTTATTCATCTTGCACTCAGATTTACATTTCTAAAATGAAATTGGGTGCCTCACCCTTGATGTCCTCATAAACATGACAAAAGCAGCAGTAGCTTTCAACCTCTCTTTCTGTGACCGGTACTATGGGACAGTGTGCAGCACTTCCAAGGGTGAGGTGGAGGACATAGAGATGTCCTTCCTTGAAAGCATTTGCTTTGCCCAGGGTCATCTTTCAGCCTGGAAGGCTGGAGTCCAACCAAGATGAAGGGTGAAGGGGTAAAGGCCACCAGTGCTGGGAGGCAGCTGCTGTGCAGCCCAGTGCTTTATTTCAGTACAGTTTCCTGAGTTGGTGGGTATTTAATCCTCGTGACTCCAGTGCCTGGCTGTGAAAAGAGCTGCTGAATGAGCGTGTTGTTTTCTGATTTCTGCCTTTAATGTATTTTACCAGCAGGCTGGTGACGGGCCTGACACGCAGCTCCTGTGCGCGTTCCTGCGCTTTGGGAGCGCAGCATTAATAACACACTTCCATGCATCATGCCATTTTTAAGCATGATCGTTATGATAAAGGGCATATACTTAATTACAGGCCTGCTTAATTACAGCTCTGTTGAAGCTCGTTTGTTTAGGAGAGTGCTAATTGCGCTGCTGAGCCTTTGGCACACCCTGCTTTCATCTGCTGCTTTGCTGTGCGGTTCTGAGCTCTGGGAGGGCTGGAGTGCGCGAGGACCGAAGGATGGGTGGACGGGCATGCTCATCGTGGCTTAGTCTTTAAATTACTTTACCAAAGCCAGTGTGTGACTGATCAAAGCAGGTTTCTGTCAGGATAACAAATGCAGATGGGCTTCCAGGTTCAAAACTTCCTGGATTTGGTGATGCTGCTTTTCATCTGTTTCCTTTCGGTTCACGCAGCACTGTGGCTGCCACATAGCACCTTTGATAATGAAATGACTCCAGTGGAGAATTAGGGGCTTTTTTAAAGTCAAAAATATAAAAAGCAAATGTAAAATGCTATGTATTTTTAAATAGCCCTTGCTAAATCATTGACATGGTAACTCACTGGTGCTAGTGAAAGTGGCGAACAGCAGGCAGAGGAGCACTGAGTTTGTGGGTGCAGATGCTTTATGAAAGAAAACTGTATTTGAGGATTACTTGAGGTAATTTCAGGGCTTAAATTTGCTCTAGTTTTAAGTTTTTATTTCTTTCAGATCAGAAATTTGAGGGCTTAAGATGTTAAAGGTTTACCTGAAATGAAGTGGGTGTATTTGGGGCTGCACTCTGCCTTAGAAATGTGCCCTTTTCCATCTGGTGTGGAAATTGCTGAGTTACATGTTTGGAAAGTAAGTGTCACCCTTGTACTGATATGTCTTGTGGGAGGCTTTCTGTGAAGTTTTTGAGGTGGTGGTAGCAAGACACAGACACTGAGCCATTGCACCATCTAAAAGGATAGTACCGCTAAGGTTGTGCTGCAGAGAGAGCTTGTCCCAGTGACACGAGGCTCTGCCATGAGCTGTCTTGTCCCTGTCTGTCCTCACACTCCGCTGGTTTCCATTCTCCTGCTGTGATTTGCAAGTGTTAGAGCTCTGCTGCTCCCCGTTGAGTTTGTGCTGTCGGCAGCCAGGCCAGGCCAGTGCTTGGCCCTAGGTGTTTGTAGTCCTTACTGCTTGGGGGGGTACAAGGCGCCTGAACTGGCACGTTCCTTGTGTTCTTGCTCAGACACCACTGAGTTCATTCAGGTGGTTCTGTGTTTCAGTGGTAAATAGCTGTCAGTCCTCTTCAAATGTTTGTGTTTGCTTTCAGTTTCAAATGCTGCCTGCTTTGGCAGCTGAGCCAAATCGGAAGACTCAGAATTGAGACCATGATGTTGTGTATGGATAGAGCAGGGAGGGTTCACTGGATTCCTGATTTGGTAGGGACTAATCCAGCTGTGTCTCAGAGAGAAACCAACAGGCAGGTTAGGGCAAGGAAAAGACTGGCAAAAGCTTCTGTGAGCTATCAATCTTGTGTCAATGCCATGAATACTTGATCTGTCACTGGGAACATGTGAAGTTGCATGTCATAAGTCAGCTGGAAATGTGACCGTCTGTTCCTTTTGTCCCTTTCAGCAATGGATGGAGTGCCTTTCATGATTTCAGACAAGTTTGCCTGTGCTCCTGAAGGGGTGAGTTACCTTCATTGTTCTTTCAGTGTCTAAAATGCACCTTTTCATAGAGAGCAATCACAAAACATCAACACAAATTACCTGCTTCTGTGAGCTTTTCCTTTGTGGGGCCCAATACATAAGTGCTTGAAATGACCCAGTGTTGTGCTTAACAATACTTTCCCATGGGGTGGGAATGGCTTTTGCCAGATCACTCAAAGCTGAATTTGTCCCAGGAGCTGAAGGTATCATGGAATCATACAATCACAGAATGGTTTGGGTTGGAAGAGACCTTAAATATCTAGTTCCAAACGCTCAGCATCCCATTGCAAGTTCCCTGATCTGTCCAATTCTAAAACAGTTTCTCTTTAAAAACTCAATTTACAAAAGTCTGCTAAGGCAAACACTGAGCCATCATCTGTATTTGAGTTTTCATGTCTGTACTCCTACTTTGTGCTTTCTTCTTCGTGCTGACACAACCTGCATGTGCAGTCGGAGGACATGGTTTTCACAACCATTGCTTTCTGAAAGGGTTGTTTATGGGCTGTTACTCCCAGAAAGCTGGAGTCCCTGCTGGGAGGACAAATGCAGAGAGATTAGGTCGTGCTAATCCTCCCCTCCTCCCCTCAGATCCTTTAGACACCATTGCCACCGTATGGTCAGTTTGGTTGGGGCTTCCCACAGTCAGCAGTGCTCACACCTACCTGCTGAGGCCCTATGAAATCCATAGGGTGTCACAGAGTGCTGGTAACAAGCGTCCTGCAGCAGGAAGATGGGTGAAGATACCTGGGCAAAGTGACACCAATATGAGTGTCAGCTGTCCCTGCTTAGGGAGAAAGGCATTAGAGCTGCTCTCCCTAACCCACTCTTGTAGGGCACTGAGAAACAGGATTATGCATGTGTTTACAGATGGTGCCTCTGAATCTCTGGTGATAGAGTATTTGCTGACTTAAAGCCCAGAAAAACCCTAAATTTAACATTTCTGTTTCTTTTTTTCTTGCCAGATGCAGCCAGTTGATCTCTTGGGCATCACAATCAAAACCCTTGCAGAAATTGAAAAGGAGGTAGGTAGTGAGTCAGGCACTAAGCAAAAGCATCATGAGAGCTGTGCTCACTTTGTTGTAAGATCCCTTCCCTTATGGATAGATTCCCTTTTGTCTTTCTGAAGTCACTGGTGGTGGATAAAGTCAATGCAAAGTCAAACAGTAAGCTTGGAATTAGGGATGTCCTCTGTGATCCGGGTGAAGACACTTAAGGTGTTGAATCTAATGGCAGTCCACTGCCTTCTGTTTAATTCCAAATGTCTGTCTTATTTAACCTTTCTTTCTCATTTATTAACAAAGTATGTTACAAGCTGTTTGTGTTAGGTTGCCTCTTGCATCTCAGGGAAGCAAATGAACTTGACTAAGCAATGTCAGGTAAACTGAGTCATCACTTTTCAGTTTGATGCTGCTGGTAACTTGTTATGAGGAAAATCAGGATGGGCTTTCAGTGAGCCCAAGTCTTCCAGGAGCTTGAGGAGGAGACAGCCATCAAATCAAGGGTCATCTCATGTTCCCAAGGGAGCATTTAGGCACATGTATGACTTAGAATGCACTGTGCTGAGGAGACGCCTGTTCTGCAAGGGCTGCCTCTCAGCTAAAGTTTCGGACCAGGAGGAAACTTGTCTCAGCAGCATGTGCTTCTTCAGGCATCATCAGTCACAAACATCATCTCTTGTGCTGACCTAACTGGGTTAAGCAAAGTAAGAAGATGGCAAAGCAAAACTTCCAGACTCCTCATGGCTTCTCCACTTTGTGATTACAGTTGTGAGTCCAGTTTCCTAAATCCATCCTTTTCTGCCTGGAAGTTTTGTGTGAGTACCAGAAGGTGGTTGATTGCCAGGGGCTTCCCAGGCACCTGGCAGGCCAAGGGAGCAGTGATGATGCTTTGAAGGCGCTGCCCAATGAGTCCCATCACTGCCCAAAGCACCCGGTGCCCCAGGCACTGTGGTCCTGCCATGTTGCACATATGCCATGCTTCTGTTTGGGACTGCCTGCATCTGTGATGAGAGCCCTGCGTGCTGGGAACTTGAGGTGCTCAGGGCTGGTAGCCCTTATGCACGCTGGATGTCTTCCCAACCCTTGGCAAAAGCTGGCTGTGGGGCAGTGAGTCCCTTTTACCCAAGGGGAAGCAAAGTGGAACTGCATTTCCTTCCACAGCCCTCAGTGTGTTGCCTGGTGTAAGAGGGGTCTTGGTATCTTGGTATGCTGCCTAGAGAGGTGGGCTTTGAGCCTTGTCCCCTGCCCCATGCAGACCTGCAGGGATACTGGCACCAGAGTTATTTGGGCGGCCTTGGGAGGAGAGGTCGATACCTGCCTGCTCTCCCCACACCCTCTTATTCTGTCAAGGCTGCATGTGTTTCAGAGTAATGAAAAGTATAATTATGCAGCCCATATTCCTTGATGAAGCATCTTGTCTGCACACAGATAGCTGCGCATATAAATATTGTGAATTTCTGCATGGCTTTATTTCCCTTGCAAGCAATAGCACCATTACAGCAAATCTTCTGGATTTCCAAAGCAGCAAGAACATTTTCCCTGGAGCTAGATGCCTTGCAAAAAAAAAGTATTCCCAAAGAATTCCAAGAGTTATTGTTCTCTGTCGCCACATTTGCAGATGTATGCACCCATCCTCCAAGCTGCGAGGCCAAGCTGAATGGGAGGACTGCAGCTTTTCAGGAAAACTGATGAAAACAGGCTCAGATCCTGTACTGTACATGCAGGCTGTTCCTGAAGTCAGGATCTTGTGTGCCGGGATTGCACTGCTGTGCCCTGAGGGGTGTGGGAAGTGGTGTGCAAGGTGATGAAGCCCACTGGGTGATGTCAGGTTTAAGCTGCAGGCATCGTTTGCTTACGGCTGTTTTGGTGGATCTGGCAGTGCTGCTGCTGGCTCTTCTGCTTGTCCTGGCATGGGGTATGTCACCCAGCAGGCGTGGCAGCCTCTGTATGGTGCAGTGCAGTGCAGGCACTGGACTGTTCATGGCTCTGTTGGCAGTGGGTGCTGCTGTGCCATGAGGCTGTGGGTACCTTTGGCAGCCATCGAGCTGCCGTGGTCCTCCTGTGCTCATGGTGCGTGCCCCATCTTCATCTTAGCCTGGCATTGAGCAGAAGCATGGAGGGAGGCTAGCGAGTAGAGTGAGCATCTAATATTAATCATTCCTTTTAAACTGACAAGGGAGGCAGTTCATTTAACCACTTAATCACTACAGGTTTTCATGGGCTGCTCTTCGCAAATATACTTAATGAAGAAGTTGTAAATCTGAGAGAGCTTAAAATTTTAATTTTATACAGAAATATTTTTCCTTGTTCTCATGTTTGTAGCCGGTTCTCCAGAGTGTAGTCACATGAAATGTTCTTTAAATGAACATATTTGCTAACTGGCATGATTTCAGTTTTTAAAACATTGGTTCCAGCAATTAGGCATTTTTTTCAGTTCCCAAATGACTAGAGAAATTCGTCTTGATTATAATTGCTCTTAGCCACGCATATCTAATTTGTGTCTTTTTAAGTGTTAATTAGTAAACAGTTTGAGCTGACATCTTTATGTGTTTGTGTGCTGAAAAATGAGGCTTATTGCTTATTTAGCTCGGGGCTGGTACTGCTCGCTGTGACATCCTGGCATTGAGGTGCACTTAATGAAGACGCGTTCGCCAGTTGAACGGCGGCCGGGAGGAGGATGACTCGGGACCAGAGATGCACCGGGATGCTCTCCCCTGGCCGCCGCTCGTGGTCCCGGTGCCTCCGGTGCTGTCACCCTCGGTCTGTGCCTTCGGGTCCCGCTGCGGTCCCCGCGCGCCCTCTGCTGGCGCCGCGGCTCCCTGCAGGTGTCCCCCAGAACGGCCGTTTGGTGACTTTGGGCTCCGTGTTCCCGGCGTTCCGGGGCTGATGGAGGGAGTGTCGGTGGCCTCGCTCGCTCCACAGCGGGCTCGGAGAACCAAGATGGGTTCGGCATTGGAGCTGGGAAGGTCAGTGCCACGTCTGCTGGGAGCGAGTGGAGGTGCTGGTCCAGCTCAGCATGCAGCCCTCACATAGCTCCTGAGGCAGTTAGCACCACAGCCCTGGCATGGCCAGCCTGGCCGTCACTGTGGCTTCACCCCATGCACAGGACTGGGGTCAGGCACTGGCAAAGTCACTGAGTGTCTGGGGCTGTACCACTGGCAGCGTGTCCCATGCCCTAGGCTGGCTGGTGAGGAGCTGTGACAAATGGGCCTGGTTCAAGGGAACATCTTGGTGACATCCCAGAAGCCACAAACTGGACATGGAGACACAGGGGATGACTGTCCATAGCCAGAGCAGTGTGTGTGTGTGTACAGGCTTGTGTGCCCAAGCAGCCCCAGGGCATCACTCCTAGCAGCTGACATGGGACAGCTACTGCAGCCCCATCCTTTCCTGGGGGTGCTATGGCATGGTGAGGGATCACGGCAGCATCCAGGGTAACCAGGGGCTTTCAGGGTATGGCACAACACATGCCACGAGATGGCACTGCTACAGCGTGTGCTGCAGCAACCAGGCCTGCACAGCTGCGTCCATCCACTGCAGGGATGTCTGTGGAGAGCAGGAACAGGTATATAGGAATTTTCACCCTCCTCACCAAATCAACGATGTTAATTGTGGTACCAATCTGTGTGAGCAAGGACAGTAAAGGGTAGCCTTTCTGACTAGCTGCTTTATGTACAGGATGCCTGTGGTCATGTTTATATTCATACTGGTGTTTAGGGTGTTGTGTTATGCTGTTTTAGAGAAGGGAATGGATCCAGTTACCAGCGTGGAGTCAGGTAGTGCTGGCATGCTCACCCAGCATGCCCCTACCTGTGGAGATCACAGCTCTGGGTGCTGCCAGGCCCAGTTCTTACCTCTTTATTCTGCCTATTGTGTTGTCCTGGCATGGGCTGGGGTGCGTGGCTGCACACCCTGCCCCAGACTGCCTTTGAGCAGCACTCCATGGTTCCCTCTCTTGTTTTGCCCACAGTACGACTACAGCTTCCGGACGGAGCAGAGCGCAGCGGCCCGCCTGCCACCCAGCCCCACGAGGTGCCCACCGGTCCCGCAGTCCTGAGCAGGGTGGCCGGCACTGGAGCAGGATGTGCGTGCATACTACTGAGCAGGATGTGGCACCGGGGCCATCCCAGACCTCCACTCGCCCAGGCATCGCCGCCCTTCCTGCACTGAACCACCTCCTCCTGCACACACTGCTCCATGCCTTGGGACTGCGCAACCCTTTGGCAGCTGCCTTCACCCTCCCTCGCTGCTGCGTGCTCCTCTACGCGTGAGTACATGACCGGGAGCCTGAGGCAGCTCCTCAGTGATCCCCACTCCATAACCATTGCTGCAGGACAGTGTTAAACACCAGAGCTGTAACAAACTGCTGCAAACAGTGAGCTCGTGGACCATCAAGAATGCTCAGCAGCGAGCCCTAAAAGCAAGGAAGAGCGAACACTATGGCTGGTTAATCCATGAGCCCACGAGCATCCTGCCCAAGCTGATACGGTGCTGATGGACTCTCGACACCTTGCAGCAGGCAGCACTGAGCCACAGCAGATGCCCTGTCTGCTTCCAGCAAGGTCTGGGCACACAGCCGCTCCATCATGGCTGGGATCAGCCCCTGGATGTGATCACTTGGCTTTGCTATAGCTGGCAGAGCTGAGGTCACTTGCTCAGACTTGCCTTGGGCTATGTCACCTGCAAGACAAGGGGTGCAGAGAGCACAAGCTGCACTGCTGTTCCTGAGGGGAAGCACCTCTGCTTTGCACAGGGTGTCCATGTGTCTGTCCAGACCAAGAGTGACAAACATCCCATCTTTCTTTCTGGGCTGGATGCTGGCAGCGCCCAGCTGACCCCTTGCCATGCTTCCTGCAGAGCTGGAGCTCTGCTGACTACTTGGATGCTGCCACCTGCCTGTCACTTCGGACAGCTTTCTAGTACTTGCCCCTCTAGCTGCTAAAACAAAAGAGATGTGCCTGTTCCCTTGTGTGCTCATGGGGAAGCACTGAACTCTGACGCAGTGCAGGATGAGAGTGGGATGCATTAAACCCTGACCTCAGCCTCCTTGTGATCGCCGACCTTAGCTCGCTCCTGAGTCAAATGCATGTCTTGGAGAAGTCTGTTGCTGTAATAAGTTATTTAGAAGTGCCCATCTGACTCCGTGCTGCTTTCTCAAGTCTCTGCTGTAGAACAAAGCTACATCATGGCAGCAAAATGGCATTTTTTAAGTAAGTGTTCAAACATACCAATTTTTTATATTGTAAAATACTGATTACCTAACCCTATTGAAATGCAATTGCCATAGTAACAAATAACAGTGTTGTCGCTCTCAGTCTGGGTTGTACGTGTGCCCTGACTTGCTTTGCACTGCTTTTGATTGATCTTGTGTTTTCTAGCTGGCCAGAATGGTGACTAACACTAATGGTGACTAGGTTTTGTACTGTCAGCTTGTGTGTTTTATTTGTACATATGTAAAATATTTCTTGTCCAAAGATTCATTTCTGGGTTTAAGGCTCCATGCTGTATTGCTGGAATAATGAGCACAAAATCCTTACCATTCTAGACAGACTCAATTCAAGTCTTTGCATCAACTTCTTCCAGTCAGGTAAATTGTTTTCTGAAGCTGCCTCTGTAAGGCAAGGCTTTGCCATTGGGAAGCAGAGGCTCATGTGGTTGCAGGTGGCTTCTTGTATTTGAGCAAAAGACTCAAAGCTATCCCATTTGCACCAGCTCCAGAGCTTTGGTGACCCCCTGGAAGTGCTCTTTTACTTGGAGGTTGCAGCACCACTTTTAGTCCTTATTTATCCTGCAGGAAAGAAAAGCCAGACCTCACTGCCAAGCTTCACAAAGGCTAGATTGATGATGCCGACATCGACAAATGAACATACCATGGCAGCCTGGTCATTCGGCTCAGGTTCACTTGAAGTTCAAATCCACTTCATGCTGTAGTACTGTGCCCATCTCATCCATCTTTTGTCTTTCTATTTTTCTGCTTGTAATTTGTTCTGTAGTTTTCTGTGGCATCCGTTTAAAGCTTCTCCTGTGGCTTAGTGGACGTTGCAGGTAGTAGAAGCCCTCTGCAGCAGTGCATTCCTTATGGCTTTGGGATGGAGCTGCAGAGACATTCACTGTTCCTGGTGGTGTGGGAGCAGGGACTGCAGGTAGGTGTAGGGCAGCCAATCCAGAGTCAGCAGAGCTCCAGGGACAGTTCATGCCACTGGGAGATGGGAAGAGGGCTGCCTTGAGCTTTTCCTCAAGCCTCATCTTCCCACACCAAGGGCAGGGCTGACCATGGAGCATCTGGAGCACTCCAGGAAGAGCAGATTTGGATAGCTGCTAAGCCCTGTGATCAGTGGGAACTTCTTGGAATAATGGGTCCATAGATTCAAGTCCCTTACTGTGAGACTCAGCTTAAAGAGCATTGGTAGATAAAATTGGTCCTTTAATGTTTATAGCAAATTATGTTTGCTCAACCTTCTTAGAGATGGTGAGCTCAGCTTGCTCCTCAGTACCTACAAGAAACACTGGATGGCTCAAAACACTGACAGGACGTGCAGCTGGGACAAGCATCTAAGAAACCTTCAGGAATATTTGTGTAGTTGGTTCTCACTCTTCCCTTTCTTACACTGGGCTAGCTGAGCTGCTGCAGAGGTGCTTCTGCAAAGATACTTGAGAGGTCAGTTTGATCTTCACAGTGTGTTTGTGCACTGTGGTACTGCAAGAATACCCTGTACCGTAAGCAGAAATAATACAAAGGCAGGTTTTGTGCTACAAATGCAGTAGAGGTGTTTAGAGCAAAGAGCTACAGCTTCTGAAAGCCAGCAGAGCTCTCAGACTGGCTACTGAAGGCTGGGCATTTCCAAAGGGAGAGCGCTTAGAGCCAGTGTTTGGAAGCCCAGCGAGACGTGCAGTGCAGGGTGGCTGCTGTGTGTGTCATCTGTTCAGTCCTGTCATAGGAAGCTTTTTTATTGCACCTCTGAATTCCCAAGATCTTGGGCATCAGGTCAGTGTTTCCACAGGCAGGTTTTGTTTGCTGTTCCATTAAGGTTTGTACTCACAGCAGCTCACTGCAAGGCTGGTCCTTGTATCCTCACAAGAAGTCCTCCCTGTTGGCCTGTGCTGTAGCCAACACCAGTATCTCTCTGCATCTCCCTCTCTCCCTGTCCAAAAGGTGCTGTGGTAGCATCAGCCCAGGCAGTAACTACTCAGAGAATGCGATGTTGGTGTTTGGCTGTGGAGAAACCTGGAGCATAAGGGAACAGATGAGTCAGTGGAAAGCAGCAGAAGTGGATTTGCAGAGCTTTACCAGATGTGCTTGGCTATCTTGCCTCTGTATCTAGAACAGAACTACTCTCTAGGTAGCTTAATCTTGTAGCTGATGGAGAAATTAGTTTGCCAAATTATCGTGTATCTGCAACAGAGACAGAGAAGCAGCAGTGAGGGGTTTGCTTACTGTAAAATACACCTGATGTGAATTAGTAGTGACACGCTGCCTCCTGGATTTCTCACGGCAAAGAGCAGGTCATGTATTGAGATGACTTGTGGGCCATCCATGCCAGGCTGTGCTGTCTGATGTGTTAACAATGGAAAGGCAAGAAATTAGTCCAGAAAATAATGTAGAGTGTGAACTTTGTGATAAAATTCAAGTGTGAACAGTCGTAGCAGGTGCCTTCCCTGGGGGAGCATCTCAATAGCTGTAGTTCCATAGGAATAAACTTTGTCAAGCTTTTTTCCTGTGACTGTCACCGAGTTTGCCCGCAGTGTGTTTGTAGGAGAGGATCCCCCGTGAGCCTCCTGTGTAGTGAGAGGTTGTTATTGGTCTGTAGCATTGGGCTTGTTTGGTTTCACAACTGACCCTGTCCCCCTGTTCCCTGAGCTTTCCGGATGAACCCACACCCCACAGAGCCTGGAGAAGGGCCTCACGTATGCCATGTGGACACTGGTGGCAAGGGCATGTGCCCACAGGTCTGGGCACCTTCAGTGCAGCCCTAAAAATCAACTTGGGTAAGGGACAATGGGATGTGGCACCTTTGGAGTCAGTCTCACATTGGCCTTCGCCTCCCCATTGCCCTCAGGCAACATGGGCTCTGCCCCTCACCGCTCACCCAAGGCATCCCTAGGAGCATGGCTGGGGTGGCCATGGGTGCATCCCATGGGTGCTGGCAGAGCAGCTCCCTGGAAAGCCCATCCCGCTCTTCCCGATGGCGTCTCGCTGTATTCACATAATTACCTCAGCCTTTGAGCCTTGACGAACAGGCGGGAATTGCGGCAGCAGAGCAGCCTCGGTGTTGGTTATCCCAAGCCATCCCACTCCGACGGCAGCAGGGAGGGTGCTCCCCTGTGCATGGAAAAGCTCAGTAAGGTGCTGCTCAATTCGTTCCATACAGGGAAACCAAACAGTTTGGGTATTCTGATTGTTTATTGTGAAATCATTTCCTAACAGCAACAGGTTTAAATGTCATCCCGCAAATGGAACAGAAAAACCTTTTATGCAGTTGCAAAGTGTTTTTCTAAGATGCTATGCATTTTGTTGGGTTATTGGAAGTGAATTTACTGTGCATTAATCTTATGAATGTTACTGCGTTTTGTATTTATTTTCGATGACCCTCCTGTATTTTACAAAGGGAAGTTTCATTGTGTGATAACTTAGTCTGTATTCTTAATATAATTTGTTAAATAAAACTCGTTTTAATCAGTTAATCCTCTGTGCTTTGTGTTTTAAATTTGGAGGTTAAGAAGTTTAAAACCCTTCTTGCACAGTTTTGGTGGGATGTGAGGACCAAGACCAGAGATGCCTTTTCCTCTGCTCTCAAGCTGACCAGGCAGGCAAAGGATGCTGCAAAGGATGGGACCTGATTCCAGGCACAGGAGGAATAAAGAAATGGGAGCAGGGGCATCACTAGAGTTGGACCAGGGGCTGTGAAGCTCCAACTTCCTGGCAAACAGCAGTGATTGCCTGTGACCCTGGCTGGTGTCTTGGCTGACCAAAGCAGCTACAGTCTGTCCATGGATCTGAGGAGTCAGCTTCAGAGGTGACAGCATCATCCTCCTGTATGTAATGTGTGGTGTTTGTCCTTTGAAACGAGATATAAAAAGCCTTGGAAAGTCTGTCCAAACTGTCTCTCAGAAGGTATGCTGCAAAGTCAGAACTCAAAACAGCTCAACTTCAGTGTTTTCTGGAGCCAGGGACCACGCGTGACATCCACACATGCCATGTCCCAAATACGTCTCAGTATGTCACTATAGTAAATGACAGCAGCAACAGTGAAACACCTTGTTTATCATCTACAAAGTTTAACAACTTTAGTCACTCATATCAACTGCAAAATTTGCATTGCATGTAATTAGGAAGAAGTCACGTCAAAGTCATGGAGTTGGCCTCAAAGCTTGGAAATGCTGTTGCAGGTTTGACTTGTCAGCATCAGCTTTCTGTATTCATTGTTTTTAACATGTGTGCACTGGTGCATGGCTGCTCCTTCCCCAGCCCTTCTGTACCAGCATGCTCCCCCATGCCAGGGATGCTGGTGCCACTGCAGCACAGGGTGGCTCTTGCTGCGAGCATCAGTGGACCACTGAAGCCACATGCAGTCAATCACAGCAGCATGCAGTGGGTGACAGCAGCATGCACCTTGCAGAGTCTCACAGCACCTCCCCACAGCAGGCAGGTCTTTCCCCAGCCCAGCAGCACTGTGGCTTGGAGCTGATGGGACAGGGACTGTGCGTGGATGGGGAGGGAGCGTTGCTGCAGGCTGTGGCTCTGCCTAGCTCAGGACTCCGTGGTCTTATGGTTTATAAATATTATGAAGTGGGATTCTGCAGAAATAAATGGAGGGGTTATAATCAGCTCTGAAATACAGCGGTGTCGTAAGAGGGGCAGTTAAGGATGGAAGTGTGAGTTACAGGGGAGGTGTTGTGCTTATGTGACTGATGTGTCCTGCATAGCCCTGCTTTGCTGGTGCTCAGCTGAGCACTGAGTGCTCTAAGGGCACCGTGGGGATGCTGCTGGGACAGGCTTCAGCTCAAGCGATGGGAGCTCCTGCCTGCTGTTCATGCAGTGCCAGAGGGTGAAGTTCCTTTGGCCATTGAGGAGATGCCTCATTATGGGCAGGACAGGGCAAAACCTGATGCAGGAACTGCTGGTGGCAGAGCTCTTCCCATGGGGTCCTGCTACAATGACTGCCGTGCTGGTGTCATTGCAGACAGGTACCCACATGGCCAGTGGCAGTAACCCCTGGCAGGGGAAACAGACTTCTCAGCTAGAGAGAGGCCAGTAGCACAGCACTAAAACTGAAAATCGTTTTCCTTTGTGCTAACTTATTCTTCTGAACTTGACCCAAGCTGGTGGTGCACAGTGCGACCTCTGGCATCTTCTCTCACCCCAGCCAATATTTCTGTCTCACTTATTTTGAGTGGTCTTTGAATTAAAGGAGATTAATACCCAAGTTCCCGACATTCTCTTCAGGCGCATGTTTTTATAACCTCCTTTTCAAAGCGAGTACCACTTGTTCCACCAAAAACTAAGGAACTGCATCTTGGAGCTGCTGTGGGACCCGTCACCAGCACCTGATTGAATATCCCGGCCAGGGAGGAAACGGCCCAGGAGGGACATAAACCAGAGTGGGCCTGTCCTGCACACCAGCTCTCAGGCATGTGAGCTGCCTCGGAGCCATCGCTGAGCGAGTGATGCCTGTGGGCATCAAAGCCACTTCTGCCTATTTAGCTGCTGCCACTGGACATGGGCTCTGATCTGTGGCATGGGAAATCGCATAGGGCTGCGCATCCACTGCCTGGGAATACAACCGAGCTTCCAGGCATGCCTGCCAGGGAAGAGCCTCATCCCCAGCCCTTGTTTTGGTTGTCATATTTCCTAGTTCAGATGCTCGGACTTCTGGAGTAATTATTGAATATTTAAAATATATTAATTCTTCACCAGATCTCTGCTGTTTCTGCAGTTTTTCTCCCGTAACAGCTGCTTTTAGTAGTGATGAGCTAGAAGGGGGTCTCCATCATTAGGAGCAACAGCAATGCTCAAAGCCTGGAGAGGCAAAGGTATCCTTTCCGCCTCTTCCTTGCCTATCCCTATCTGCCCCTCCAGATATTGTGTGATGCTCTGGCTGGAGGTGCGTTGCTCACGGACTAAAGCTGGAGCATGGACCTACTGTTCAAAAGCACAGATTGGTAGAGATGATAAAAACAGACAGAAAGAAAACCCAGAGCCTCACCTGCCACATTCTTTGGTGCCATCAGAGGCCAAACCAGTGCCTGAACAGCATTTCCTTTGTTATGGTAACATAAATCCATCCACTGAACCATCCTTCACCCCTCACTTTGATATCTCTGATATTTCACCTCCATCTCCTGCATTTATTCCTTGTTGGACGAACTAAATTCATCTGCAAAGGTTGTTTTGGTGCCAAGCAGCCGTTCATCCCCAGCGAGGTGTCTGGTTGGCCATTCCTGCCCCAGGGAAATCCTCCTTTGTCAAAGGGGGAAGCAGCAGGCGCAAGGGCCGGCAGGAGCCAAGCTCGGTCCCTGCGGCGTTAGAGGGTTGTGTTGGGCTTTGTGTGCCTGTGGCTTGGTGGTGGTGTTTGTTTTCTTTTCTGCTCTCCCTCCTACAGCTTTAAAAATTAACTTGCCTGGGGAGTTTCTCAAACTCTTTTCCTTTCTCTGGAATGATGGATAAGCCATGTAACTGATTGTCATGGCCCCGGAGAGGATAAACATCTTCTGCAGTTTAAAATGAAACCTCCCCGCTTCTCGGTTAATAAGTGTTGAAAGAAGCATAAATAGAAATAACACAGGATTTCCATGACTAACAAGATGACCACATCAGTGAATGTTGTTTGGGGTTAAAAATGACTCAGCTTTTGCTTCCCTAGGGTAAGATGTTTTATCCCAGCGCAGGAAAGGCTGCCAATAGCACTTTGAAGGTCTGGCTAACGGCGTGGCCGGGATTGTGAACTGGGAAGTGTTTGAATGCAGAGCTAAAAAAAAAGGGAGTCCTCAACTCCGCTCCATGTGTGCAGCTTTCTTGAAGATAAAGGAGCCCACAGCTTTATCCTGCTTGTGCTGACTCTTTTCTTTTCAAAAGCCCTTTCAGATGTTTTCACTTTTCTGCTTGCTTTGTTGAAAGACGTAGAAATCGAAGACAACCACAAAGTAAACATTTCAAAACGTTCTATCCTGGAAATTAGTGACATTTTCAAAATCCATCACATTCCTTTTCTGCACTTTCCCAAATGAAGATGTTTGGGGGTTGGGTTTTATTCATTGACAAACTTTCCGGGCAGGTTTTTGTGTATCGATCACCGTTCTTTGCTTTTTCAAAGCAAATAGATTTATTATTCGGTAGAAACATGAGATAAGTAGATGTCTTGTCAAAATAAAGCAGGTTTTCTTTATTAGAGTGAAATAGTAATGAACTCATCTGCTTCTAATATTTATAAAGAGTAAGGAAGGCCATTAATTCTACTGCTTGTGAATAAAACCATCTGTGATTTCTTTCCATTTGATGTGTTTTGGTTTTAATATACATTTTTCACAAATAAGTGCAGGGATTTTTTGTGAAAATGTCACATTCAGAATCTCATAAAGCAGGAACGCAAAGAGGGGGAAACGAAATGTTTTGTTAGCTAAGTAATTTCTCACCTTGCACAGAGAATAAAATTCATGCCAACTTTAACACATTAGGCGACAGAATTACATGTTCAGCTCTAATGCAATCCATGACATGTAACAAGGCAAATAGAGTATGTTTGGAAGTTTGTTTTCCTTTGGGAATCACACAGTACATTTAACCTAATCTGTCCTGACACTTGAATTATAACATTATGAGCTTCTTCAGGGAAGCAAAACGGTAGATGCCTCTTTTTAAAGCGAAGCAGAAGTTAATACAATGGGCGGCGTGTCAAGGAGAAAAAGCCCAATCAAACCCAGTGCAATTCCCTGGAGGAAATGGGTTCTGGGCTGGGGTTTTCCCCCCAGAATTGCTGGAAGTCTCGTGACAAACTTCTACTGAGGACGAAATTTGACCTCTGGAATTCCACTCGATTCAACCAAAACCCAAGCGGGACCACTTTGTAGTTTGACTTGTGAGTGTTGGATCTGAAATGAAACTGAGTATTCATCCAGCTGCTCTGCCAGATACTGCTTTACAGCCTTCCCAGCAACTCATACGATGGAGATCATCCTGTATCAGAGCTTTCTGTGCCTGTTACATGCATAGGAGCTCTCTGCCACTCGCCAATATGGGATGCTGGTAAAAGAAGTCCAAACCAAACTCCAGGTAATCCTCTTTTATGGGAATGGGCCTTTAAATGCTGTATGCTCAGCTGACAGGTTAGCTACAGTTATATGTTTTAAGGCCCCAGTTTAACACCCACTGTTCAACAGGAACAAAGCAAATCCTCAGGGGCTCCTCCAAAACGAACACAAGCAAGTGAAGAGACCCAGAGTCAAATAACACGTGTTCTCATCCACAGTCCAGAATTCCTGGTGCTTCGGAGCGGGGAAGGTACTGTCCCATGGAGGGATAATCGATGCTGGGCAGTTTCCCACACAATTGGTTTTGGCCAGTGCAGTGTGAAGCCCTGGGAATTACATTCATCATTCACAGAGTGATCATAAACTGACCCATGAACAAAACACTGCTGTGAAGCCCCATGGGTCACCTCTGTCCCTGAGGAGCTGGTACCTTTTTTTCTCTCTAATTTTTTATTTTAGAGGATATTGAAAAAAGAAAAAGGAGTTATATTACAGGTAAACTTCACTGTTGGTTCTCACTGAAAAAATCACTGGTTCATCCAGCATTTGGGAGATGGAGGAGGGAGAGAAGAGGAGGAGAAGAATTTGCCCCTGAGCCCAATGCCTTCTGAGGCAGCAGAGCCCTTGTTGAGTGCCACAGCCCTGCCTGGTTCAGGGTTCATGCTCCCTGGCATTGCCCGGTCCTGGCTGCAGCAAGGACAAGAAGAGGCTGTGCTCTTCTCTTAGATAGCTTTCACACCTACATCAAGCAGGTGAGTCTGCCTGAGGTTTGCTTATGGTTTGTAGCTTTATAATATGAACTAACTGGTGTGGAACCATGAGGATATTGTCCAGAAGAGTTTTTTTTACCAAACTGACCAAATTTTGCCAAGCAAAAAAACAAAATCTTATTTTCAACTTCAAAATGTTTTACTGGTTTCCAAGAGCAGGGATGTGTGTTTGATTAGGCCAGGTTTGGCTGGGTTTGTGGCAGGTTCAATATTCCTGACCTAGGGGCACCCAGGCCGTGGGATGGTGCTGGGTATGCAGAGCTGCTGGAGCATCAGCTGAAGAGGCTGAGGAGGGACACACTTCCTTGTTGAGGGACCCATAATCCTCCATGGGTCTCCTCTCCTTAGCACTGGTTTAAACGGTAACAAGGAAAATCCATATGGATATTAGGAAAACTTCCTAAAGGGGAAACAGGTGAGGCCTGGAAGGACTGTGTGGTCCCAAGTCTAAGTCTTTGCTAAGCACTTACGGGAGTAGTCAGGGTACAACTGAGTCTCTGTGGGGAGGGGAGTGCAGTGGTGCCCTGCCTCTGGGATCACACTAGTGGGCTGTTCCCACGGTCATGGCAAAGGGTTGGGATTTGGGATGTTTGGGATTGCAGGAAGCTGGGGGATGATGCCTACGGAGTCACTGAAGTGTCAAGAAAACAGAGAACCCAAGAAGGTCATTTCAGGTCATTTCCCTGCCAGGGAAATGCTCCCAGCAGGGGTGGCTGAACATGGTTCTTCAATAACTAGGCAAGAAGCCCATTATTGCTGTTCCTGTAGTGTGTCCTGTAGGAGCACCTGAGGGTTCGGTCAGCATGCATGGTGTGTGCACTGGAGGATATAGTATGAGTGCTATGGCAGGGTGTACTGCATAGGGACCTAATGACAGCACACCAAGACTTGCTGCTAAATTAGACTTATTTCTTCACTGTAAGAGTGCTGAGGGTGCCCAGAAAAGCTGTGGCTGCCCCATCCCTGGCAGTGTTCAAGGCCAGGTTGGATGGGGCTTGGAGCAACCTGGTCTAGCGGAAGCTGCTCCTGCCCATGGCAGGGGATTGGAACTGGATGAGCTTTAAGGTCCTTTCCAACCCAAACCAGTCTGGGATTCTAGAGCAACGCTTTTCTTACCTCCCCAGGTCACAAACAGTCGGAGTTGCCCATGACCTCCCAGCACAGAACCCACAGCACTGTAACCCCACCTCCTGAGTTCTTCACTGACTGGGGAAAAGCCATCAGTGGGGCCACACTGCTGGCAAAACCCAAGGACAAGCTTTGGGGAAGTGTGAGGCTCAGTTTGTTTCATGGGGGTGATGGAGGTGGCTTCCTGCGACTGATTTTTAACCGAGTGACACAAAGATTTCCTGCTCTTCCCATCTGTACCTCAGACTTCTCCCACAGTCTGCTGGCACTGACCTGTCACAGGCAGCAGAAGCCAGACGATGGACTCAAAGCCCTTAATGCAAACTTTCTTTGCCTGTTCTAACTCTAAATTCCTCTTTCTGCCCAAATGCCTCCTTCTATGAAACCTTTAGGAACTTAATTATCCTTGAGACTTCTACCTCTCTGCGAAATCTGGTTCAAATCAGTAAAGAAAAGAGTTCAAAGTTATTGGGCAGGACAGGCAGACAGACAAGCACACAAGGATCACAGGAACCTTGTTTTCATAGGAAACTAGATTAAAAAAATCCCACAGCAGTTTCCAGCCCTTTTGGTGGTTCCCACCTCCTGGGTCTCACACAGGATGATGCTCGGGGCTGGGGGGCCCATGGGGCAGGCACTGCAATCCCAGTTTATGCTCTTGGTAGAAGGGGAGGGAGACAAAACCTGCCTCCCCTGGCCAGGGCTTGCTTGGGCGGTGACTGTGTGACTATGTCTGGGTTTCCCAGCTGGATGCAGATTCATGACATCCCCGCTCTCTTTGGCATGCAAACCTGCACCTAATTTCTTCTGAAAGGGCCCTGAGGAAGTCAGCAGATGTTATTATTAAAGCATTGAGTATCAGCAGCTCCTGAGATATTGTCAGTCCGTTAATGAGCTGATCAAACTGGGGAAAGCAAGGGCTTTCCCAACTTCTTATTAAGGAAAATAAGACCTCCAAGGTTAAAAGACTTCTTTTAAACTGCGCCAGGTTTATAGGTTGCAAAATGTTCTTTAATCAGTTTATTCTTAGAAGGCCCTAGCTGTCCAGGCACAGGAGTGGGCATTATCTTAAATGGTCACAGTAAGGAAACATAGCAGCTCTGTGTTGGTAGGGCTTGCTGACATTTTTGCTTGCCAAGTTGTCTTCTTAACCAGCCAAATATGTGCAGCTTCTGTAATTCCTTTGTTATCGCTGCCAGCAGCTCTGCCCCAAGACTCCCGCTGATTTGTGCATTATTACCTTTTGCTGTTTAAAAATTAAACCAATTTTCGCATCAGTAGATTTGTATTCTCGGTTTGGCAAACCTTAAATTTCCCAAGGCTGCCGGATACACAAGATGCACAACTGAGCAAGAAAGGACCCTGAATCCAAAGTCTCCCTGCGCCTCTCCTGGGCACTGCTGAGCCTATTTCTGTACCTGGGGATGCACAAAGTACTACTCTCCTAAAAGCAGTATCTGATGGAGAACCCAATTTGGTGGGGTTTTTAATGTAATCCCATATTATCTGGAAGTTTCCTTGGGTTTTTTCAGCTGCAAGGATGTTCAGAATGTGAACAGTGCCAATGAGATTAGAGTAATTAGTAACAGCTAGAAGTTTAAGAGAACCAGTTACTATTTCTGTAGTTCAGCAGAGGAGCATGACGTGCCTTAACCAGTGCCTTATCCCTAATATCACAAGAGGCAGGTCCAAGACCTGGCAAGGATAAACTGAGACAAACTCTTGTCTGGAGGAGGTTCATTATATCCAAACTGCAGTTGGGGAAACAGCTACAGGGGAATGCTCAGAATAAGAGAATACAGAGAAGGCTCCTTTTAACCCTCTCCATCTGTTCCTTGATGCAAGTATGAAGGAAAACAAGGTGGCCAGTCCCTACCAAAGTGTTCAGCAGCCCTGATCTGCCCTGCCAAGGGGAGCTCACCCTGTCCATGCCCACAGGAGAGGCTCCATAATCCGGATGATCATCAACACTTCCTTCTCGCTATGGGTCACTGAGCTTCACATCCATGTCGTGATTTATTTTAGCACAGACATATTTATACCATCTGATAAGCAGTGAGTGCTATAAATATGCCTGTGCACTCGCTTTTGCTATGCACCAGTGAGGAAGGGGCATGTTGTGATAAATTGACCCTGAAATATAGTGTATGTACATGATTTTAAAGAGGGGAAAGGATTGGGTCAGTTTGATGTCTTTCAGTTGGGGTTCAATTAGTTATTTTTAAAGATGTCTGCTGAACTGTGGCTTCCAGGGAACATTTCTGACATCACCTATATTTTTAATCCTAACGTTTGTCACTTGGTGAAACTTTATGGGCACTAATAAACAAACAGGCCCTGAACTGTGTCTCTGTGTCAAGGCAGTGCTATTCTTTTCCTGCTTTCCCAGCCGTCTGCACCTTCCCTAGTGAAGGCAGGAGTCTTTGTTGGCAGCCTGTACTCCCCAGGCCATGGCGCAGGCAGAGCCACCCATGTGTAGTAGTGATGGGCATTGCATCATGGCAGCAGCACTGGTCCTGCTCATCCAAACTCAGGCTGCCCTCAATGGGGACTCAGCCCAAGAGGTGCAGGCGAACGGCCCTGGAGCCCCTGTGCTGGTGGCATCCTAACCCAGTTTTCTCCTGTCGCACACAGTGGGAGAAGCCCTTGGGCACTGCATCCCGGCTTGGCCAGACCCACTCCTCTGCCTTGGAAGAGGAGAAGCCAGGTCAGTGTTCATCCTGCAGACCCACTCCTCTGCCTTGGAATAGGAGAAGCCAGGTCAGTGTTCATCCTGCAGACCCACTCCTCTGCCTTGGAATAGGAGAAGCCAGGTCAGTGTTCATCCTGCAGACCCACTCCTCTGCCTTGGAA
>JASSUY010030967.1:0-39272 GCA_032466535.1 Forpus xanthops | reverse complement strand
AGGAGAAGCCAGGTCAGTGTTCATCCTGCAGACCCACTCCTCTGCTCTGGAAGAGGAGAAGCCAGGTCAGTGTTCATCCTGCAGACCCACTGCTTCCTCAGCAGAGAGAGCGGTGTCCTATGGGCAGCAAAGAGCCCAGCAGCATTCCTCTACTCCGAGACCTTCAAGTAACCCACAAGCCAGCCTTTCAAGCCAAGAACACAGCACACGTTTGTGGTCAGCAACTGCCCTTTCCCCATCCTGGGTCATTTCCGATGGCTTCAGATGATAACGTGTAATGGAGAAACAATAAACATGAGAAAAGCCACTGGGGAAACAACCCCAGCAACCTAGAGCTGGGTCTGTTTGAGGAGGATGAAGGGCACTGGCACACTGCACACAGGAGTCCCACTGAACCACTGTGAGCATACACAAAGTGAATCAGGTGTGAGGCTGCAGCTCTGACTGACACTAAATGGACGCACCTGATGGGGAGCTCATCTCCTTGGGGATGCATTATGAGTTATCTCTTTCAGGTATGGAGCCAATTAGCCGCCATTTTCAGTGTGAGTGGCTGCGTTAGCATTGCTGCTGCCTGTGTCTTCCCTCAAACTGTGAGTATCAGCTTTATTTTCTCATCTTTCAGAGGAAGTTTGTAATTACGTCGGAATTGTTTGGGAAGAGGCAAAGGCTGTGCTGGTTTGGGTTAGACTGTTGTGTGGGATCTCAAGAAAAACTGTGCTATGTTAAAGAATGCATGTTGGCTTCTGGAGAAGCGCTTGAAGACCTTTCCCTGTTCCAATGCCCAGAGTCCTGAGTGTTTCTAAGCTTGAATTCCTGGTCTATTTAAGCATTTAAAGCTTGTCTTTCCTTTTGGTTTCACAAGACTTGAACTGGAGATGGTGGGTGCTGCAGGCTGTGGGAGCAGGAGCCGGGTCAGCCCTGGTTGCAGCGGCCTGGGCTGTAGGAACACTTACAGTACCCATGGCTGATAACTGAGTACCCAGGAAGGTTTGTAAGCAAGTGTTAAAGGCAGGAGGCTGGTTTCCCAAGGCGTTTTGGATGGCTGTGTGTCTCTCCTGAGGGGAAAGCAAGAAACCTCAGTGGGTAAATTGGGTAAAGTGAGCTTTACTGCATGATGTGTTTGAGAAAATGGCTGCCTTGTCCCTGCTACTCGGTTGGTTCATGCTTGAATTGCATTTGAATAGTGAAGCTTCTGGGTGTCCCCAGCAAAACCATTGAACTCTTCAGATGTGTATTTTTTATTGACTTAAAATGTCTTCCAACTCCAGTGATATTCTTGCTGTGCCTCATCTGGGTGGAAGAGCCACACACCTGGCTCTTCAGATAATGTCATGGCTGGTGAGCTGTGTGGTTATGGAAGGCACATGTTGGTTGTTTCTGTCCTGTGCTGTGCAAAGCAAGCTGAGGAGGGTGGTTCTTCACACAGCATGTCATTACACTGTGAACTGTATTACCACAGGTTGTGATGAAAGCTGGGAGGGAAGAAGTTTATGGAAGGCTGATAGATGCAGAAACCATCTGTGTCTTGGGAAACTCCTTGGTCATGGGAGATCATCCACGGGATGTAGTGCTCTGCTTTGGCCAGTGTCAGAGAGTCTTGGTTGGGTGACTCTTGCTTTGACTTCTTGTGGTTGCTTTCACTGTTTCTATTAGCAAGTCACAGATCATAGGTGGAAACTTTGCATCATTAAAGATTTGGAGAAGTAGTGAGGAGTACTGTTATTGCTGGGAGTTGAGAAATGTCCTTCCCATAGCTGCCTGGAAATCAGACCTATATATGTGTCAAGGCAGTCTTCCTGCCTTGGTGTTGCCTGTGCAGTGATGTGGTGGTTTTGGGAGCGAGAGCATCCTTGGCGAGGAGCGAAGAAGCGGGTGATGGTAATGAAGCTGGACCTCTTGGCTGGGGCACCAGGGTAGGTGCTGCCATGCGTGCCCTTCCAAATGGTGCAGTGGTGAGAGCTCTGGACATAAATTCATTTGCAAGCTTTTTCACCCAAAATAAATCTGTAAGGATTAGAGCAGCGAATCTGCACTCTGTTGGTAAAACCACCCGGCTTTGATGGTTGTGTGTATGTTGGTTAGGTCACCAAAACCTTAGAAAACATGAAAGCCCTTCATGTGACCGGGAAGGACACCAGACAGAGGCCTACTTCTGTATCCACAGAACTCTTCTGGAAGAAGGAATTTCATGATTTTTAAAACAAATAAATGCATCTAGGTACAGATTAATTTTTTTCTTATCATACCACCAACAGGAAACTGGTGCAACTTTTGGCAAATTAGAAACAGGTTTGAGTATTAGACTTTACATTGATGGTACTCAGGTATTAATCCATTAAAGTAATCAAAAGAGCTTAAATAAGAATCTGAAGGCTGCAATATATATGTCAATGAACAAGCTGTAAAACTTCCTGAAAAGGTGATTTCAAAGCCATATTGCCCAAGCTTGGCAAATTGCATATTTAATTATTTTGTCAGTCCCTCTTTCTACTCTAATCTTTTGGTGAAATACCTTTAGACATATGAAATCAGTTAAGATAATTAGGGTATGATGGAATTAGGTGTTACTTGATTTTTAAGAAAGATACCATCCTCTGCCTTGGTATAAAACGTGTGCAGACCCCAAAAGCTAGACTGTATTGTAATGTTTTCTTTTCTATAAAGATCAAAGGTCTCCAGCCCCTTTCAAGATGTTTGCAGAATTTGTTTCCTAATTATCCCACATTTACTTATTTGTGTGCTGGGACATCAGAGTTAACTCTTTGATTGTAAAGATGAGATGGGACCTTCATCCAGATGACTGCAGGCCAGCAAAAGCCTTGCATCTCTAAATTGGTTTTTAGATTACCTGGTTTCTCTAATTCCGATGTTCTGGTGCAGTTTAAGGCATGGCAGATGAGGTGTTGTGTTTGCTTTCTTTTAATACCCCAATCCTCTACAGCAAAGATTTGTTTTTCCTCAGTAAGAGTTTACACCTTCATTAATATCCTTTACAAGTTTACATGCTCTTCATAAGCAATAGTAAACTATTTAGTCTTTGATTTGTCTGGGAGTTGGAACTGTTTTCACCAAACCTTTATGATCTTTCCATGATGTGGTGCCTGACTTTCTTCAGGAGAAATTTCTATAAAAGTTTTGAAATTAGAATTTTTTGGCTCACTTCATTGACTTTATTTTCCCCCCATCTCGAGAGATATAAAAGACTGACAGGACACACCAGAAATGTGAAAACAGGCTGTAAGGTTTACAGTTTCGGTTGTGAAGTTACAAAAATAAAGTTGATTAGAATAGCATGAAATCTATAAAATAAAAAGTAAAATGTTTATAGGGGAAGTCTAATATGAAACATTTTTAAACAATGTGTTTTATTTACTTTTTATACATTTCCTTTCTCATATTCTTTTGAACTTTTTTGAATCTTCTCATATGTTTCCTAATTACATTTGCCTCTACGACTCCTGTCTCTATTTTTTCCCCGGCACTGAGGGGGCTGCCTTTTCCTTGGTTTGTGTGTTTGGTTGGTTTGCTGTTTTCCCTTTGGAAAACCAAGATGCTGCATCAAGCTTTTCCTGGGGAATATTTGTGATGGCAGTCAGTGGGATTCAGCAGTCCCAGCTCTCTGGGAAGCTCTTCGGGATATAGAGCTGAGATTTGGAGCGAAGGAAGCACACCTATCTGCTTACAGCCCCGATGGGCAAAGCCTGGGACCTGGCAGCATCTATAAATCCTCTCTCTTTGAAGATGATCATTCCTACTATTTGACCCCTTTAAAAAGCAGCTCTTCAGAGCCGCAGGAAGCGCGGGTTGCTGCTCTCGGCCCCGTCGCACACGGTGCAGCCTCCTCTGCCCTTCTCGCCGGGCTGGGGCTGGCTCCGTTGCTTTGCTCCGTGACAACCATGCTTTGTCCTAGTGCCAGTGGTTTAGAATATAATCTTCGGGGGGGTGGGGAGGTGGAGGAGTAGGGTTTGAGCCAACAACCAGCAGGAATAGGGGGTTTTCTCACTAGGAATCACAGTAAATGCCTCACAGCGCTCCCGGGGTGCCGGCTGCCTGCTCTTCTCACTGCGGCTTGATGCCCGGAGAAGCCTCCAGGGGCTGCTCAAGTGGAGGGAGATACTCTAAGGATCATTTTAGGGGGCAAAAATTGCCCAAGTGTTGCCTACTGACAGCATAAGCTTTCTTTTCCATTTATCATTTGTCCTGCTGGCTTATCTGTGGTTCAGTGCACCACACTGAGCACAGGACACTGCTCAAACTGATCAGGGCTCAGTTCTGGGAGTTGTTTCTCACCCATCCCAGTTGGGGAGAGCAGGGCTCCCCCAGCACCCCTTACTCCATCACTCATCGCTTCCCAGGACGGATCGGGACTGCCAGCAGAGTGATGTGCATCTCGGCTGTCCCTTCCCCAGCCCCATCAAAAGCGCTGGTGGGGTTTTCCTGTTGAAATGCCCCAAATAGCCGCCTCTTCTTGGCTCTACCCACTTGGCCTGGCTGAGCCTGAGGCAGGAGAGCAGTGCCCCACACACATTGAGGTAGAGTGAACAGCCCTCAAACCCCTTCGCGCAGCCCCATCCCCAGCATCACCCACTGTAGGTGACCCCCAAAGCCTCTCAGCATCCCCCCATTTGCTCACCCACCACCCCCTGCACACCAGGACCTCCTGCCTCTGCAGCTCGCTGCAATATGTTCTAATGAGCCCTCATAGATGCCGTGTGTATAATTCATCAGCTTTCTTGGGCATGTGGTGTTCCGCAGGGGTCAGAGCCGAGGACCTGGCTCTAGCAGAGCCCTCTGTGTGTGCACAGCCCCTGCCAGCTTAATGGGGCTGCGGATGAGTGACTTATGTGTTTAAATGCTTTCCTGATTTCTGCAGTGCTATTTATTTCTTTGCCATCTTAGCTCAGGTGTGAGGTTACTTATTGTTTCTTTGTTTTTCCTCTGCCTTTTAAATTCCAGGAGATTTTCTTCAGAATTCACCATTTCCGTATTTGCTCTTAAATAATGTTTTCTTCATTTTTTTCCTTATTATTTATTCACTTTAAATTTGTCTCTTTTAATCACTTCAATAGGAATAATTTTCTTATAACTCGGCAATGAGTAAATTTACCTTCTCCTCATGAAGTCAGAATTCATTTCAGTGTATTCATTTGTTGTTATTCTTGACTTCAATAACGTCACAGCTGAGTCTTTACATTCAGTGCCTGGTTCAGGAAGGTGTTGGTGGAAAGTAGGTATGTTTTTTAATTAAACAAACACCTAAAACACTTCTCAGATTCTTACAGGCTTTTGCTGAGCTTAAATGCTTCTGTCGCTAATAAACATTTCAGGTAATGCTTTGGACTATGAAGCACATGTCCTTCTGTCTGGGCTAGTCCAAATATCTACATTCTTAATCTTGCATATGTGTTCAAAAATGTCCAAATTTGAAAGGAAAAAATAGCATCTTGGGTGTTTTAGTAATAATCCTATTACAGATCAAAAGGCTCTCCTATGCAAATGGGTGAAAAACTGAACTCAACTTGGATTTTAAGTGTCTCAGGAGCTCTTGGAAAAGTTTGTCCTGTGTTTCACCAAGGGATGCATTGAGTGACTGTACCAGTGCCCTTTGCAAACGGTTCTGGTACCCGGTAACCTTGCAGTTTCAGACTGAGGCTTTTATCCCATCTCATCTCAAAGATTTCTAAGCAGAGCTCTTTGAGATCCCCAGAACCGTTTATTTGGCTTCTAGTGCAATTTTGCCTTGACATCCTGTCACTGAGGAGTTGTATTTAGAAAGGATAAAAATAGAGGGGGGGAGAAAGGAAATAAGCAGAGATTTTACTGAGGAAGAGGGTGAGCTCTGGATTTTGTAACTAAACTCAGAAATTCCTCAAAGGTACAAAATCTGTTGTATTGCCTCAAACGGTGATAAAACCCACAAACTGCCTGGTTTTCTATGACTTTTGTCCATACCTATCACATCCCTCTAGGATAGGAGGGGGAGCAATTCCATCTTGGAACACCAAGAATTGGCAAAGTGACTGTTTGAGCCAGAAAGAGCTTCAATATAGGTAGAAGCTGCTGCTGGATGTCTTGAAACCCAGTTTTCATTCTGGTTAATTACAGGTAAAATAGCCCTTTTCAATAAGCATCCGTGGAAAATAATTGATGCATCTTTGTTCAAATAGGATTTGAAAAACAATGTCTCACAATTAAACACTTCAGTCAAAGCTATCCTGATTGAAATCTCTAAGGTATGTTATTACCTGTAAGAATTACATTAAACTTTCTTTATACTTAATTCTGAACAGTTTAATAAAATATATTAATTCCATTAAGAGCCTTTCACAGACAACTTCCTACAAACAAAAAGGAAAATCTGCCATGCGTTATTTCCCCTACCCTTTAGAGTGTGTTTCATTGTAATTTATGCTGCAATTTCAGCCAAAGCAGCAATAAATATCTTTGAATATATATTAAATTCACTTAGCATTGATTTGTTAAGCTGGCTAAACACAACTGTAAAAAACCCAAGCATTTACCTTGCTGTGATTAGAGGCAGCAGAAGGTGAGTCTCGGTGATGTGCAGTCAGAAGAAGCCCGTGGAGGATTAGGGTGTGTTAAGTCTCTCCTCAGACAGGTGCACAAACACTTCCCCCTTTTAGGTGCTACCTGCTCTTTACTGGACGTTTATTACAAGTCAATGCAATTTCACAAAGCACCTGCATGCAATAAAAACCTATTACATGTGTGAGGCCTTAAGGAAATTAACGGTTCCTCCCTAGGGATGCATATTTTGTTAAGATGTTTATTACAGATGAAGTGGTCCTGGGGTAAAACATTAACAAGTTGTAGAGTGATAAAAGGAATTTTATCATTTCTCAGTGACATAAATAGGAAGAAACCTTTAACTAAATCTATAAAATTCCTGTTTCCTAATGAATTTGCTTTAACTATTTATTAACTGGATGAACTTGTTCAGGCCGTGACTCGTTTTTCTTCTTCCTCGCCTCCCTCCTCTTCCCCCTTGACCCCCCAAAAAACCCAAGGAGAAGCAGTCCAGGATATTGTCTGTGAACTGCTATGAGCTCTGGTACCCACAAAAAACCCTTTGCCTCCATATCAGTTTAAAAAACATCATTGATTTTCCTTTGGAGTTTAAGGCAGAGCCATAAAACTCGGCTCACTTGTGTAATAATGATCTTAGAACACAATACAACCTTAATATCTGTATTATTATACTAATGCCAACTCACACCACTTAAATTTCATGTTATATTTCAGGGCTCGGTCCAGCAATTTCTTTTTGGTTACCATCCGAAATACAAATTCTCTTTTTTTAACACCGTATGAGCAAAGTTTGCTGTGCGCCATTATTAGAGATGAAAGCACAGAATACTGACTTTGGACTAAGAATGCTCAATCTAATTGAATTATATGAATGTAGTTAAATGTCTACTTCAGAAAGGGTATATTCACTTTCAAGATTAGTTACTCCAAGAGTTAATGGGCTATTTAAACAACATAGTCCAAGAGCCAAACACAGGTGGGCTGTGTTAATAACTTTATTTAAACCGTTTTTTCCCCTTTTGAGAGGCACAAGCCATCCATTAATGCATTCATTAGAGTTTATGGCATAGTTCTGCTTTTCTCCTAATGACACTATCCAGACTCAAACTTGCTCAGCTAATTTAGCCCAGCTGCCCTTTGCCTCTCAGCAACAGGTCTCTTGTTCTTAGCTCATACATGCTGAAGTGTCATGATGATTAGTTTTTTGGTCATTGCTGCTCTTTGCAACGTTGTTTTGTGTATTCTATGCATGAGAATTTACTTTTCCTTCAGATTTTTTGCTGGGGAGTTTGCATGGAGCAGCGGATGGAAAGGGCATGGCAGCACTGAGGCATCACCGTGCTCACTGCAGCCCTTGCATTCCAATGTGATTGAACATAGTGGTTTATTACTTTGCTCTGACCAAACAAGCTCGCAGGTTTTAATATCCAGCTCTGCTGAAGGTATTTGTGGCAGTTTCTCACAACTGTGGCATCTAAGCCTTGCTTTGACTTTCCAGTTTGAGATCGCTTCCAAAAATGCCTTTTACTGATGTCATTGCAGTTGTAAAATATATAACTGAGGACAGAAATGCCTGTTTCTTCCAGTAGCTACAATGGAGGTAACCTGTATGTGTTTAGTAATGAATTCCCCAGGTACTAATGAACATCACAATGAATAAGAATGACCAATGCGTCACTCGGATATTAGCAGCCAGGCTGGATTAGACTCTGCACCATCAGCTGCTGACGTTTGCAGGGTTTATTTTGGACTATTTTATTCACTGAATTTGTAAAAATTACTAATAATTGAACCCAAAATCAGTTTGGGTTTGCACATCTGATGTTCCTTGGAGTTCTGCTTTAGCTTTTGGCTTCCAGTGTGAAATGCCATCCCTGCCTTTTACAAACAAAGAGGGGTGTCCCAATCATTTTAAGGTACTGGACCAGCCCTGTATCACTTAGGGGATCACAGCACCACTGAGCCCAAACAACCACAGGGGTGAAAGTTCATAGGTGCTTACTACCAGGTGTATTTGCCAAGAATATGGGCTTAGAACATTTCTGTACCTGTACCTAGAGATAAATAGTGGGAGTACTGCATGCTGCAGACAGAACATGTGTTTCTACTTTCCTCTATATCAACTGTATTAATTATTTCTCCTGATTCCCACTGCCGCATCTCGACACTTGCAAACCACAGTGGCAAAGCATTTCCGTTTATTAATTTGCAAAGCAGCATACATGCTTCTAGCATGATATAAATAATAATCATTTCATGTGTTGCCTATTAGATTGCTTTATGCAGTACCTGTTCCTGAGTGATGCTGCTGGGTGGGTTCTGCCCAGTCTCTGCTGCAGGTTCAGTTTGGCACCTGCAGCTGGGGCTGCATGGGCTGGAGGCAACATCTGGCTAGATAGACATCTTGTTACCCCACTGCCAGAGAGGTGCTAGGCTTTCTTAGGGTTCATCTGACCAGGGGTATCACTGAGGGAAGGACACTAACACTTGTGCTTTGGTGGCTGAGAAGAGTGGAGACTTTGTTTGTATCTAACTTTGTCCATGATAACTGAAGCTAAAGGCTAGTGTGGAAGAGCAGAGACCAGAGAAATGTGTGCTGAGTCCCCTCAACTCCCATGTCCAGTGCTCACTAACCTCTGGGTGTGAAATGAGGCATGAAAAGGTATCATGACCCTTAATAGCTGTATGCTGGTGCTCCCATCTGTGTCACTCATTTCCAGGCAGCCCCTTGCCCAGGGATCAAGGTCTTGGCAGCTGTGCTAAAAGCAGAGTACTTTATTTTTCTCATTCTCCTGTCCATCCCAAGATGGAATCTCAAAATTCCATCTCAAATCTCAATTTTGAGAGGAATCTCAAATCGTCCATCTCAAAAATATTCTTGTTTGTGGTGAGAGGTGACCTGGGACCCTTCAGTGAGTCAGGGTGCTAAGGCCGATATGTAGTCCAGCAGGACATGCTTCCTAAGGACCGCTGCTTCCCAAGAAGAGCTGTTTGCGTGGAGGCTCTGTAGCCCAGCAGCCTTTAGGAGCCAGACATTTCAGTCTCCAGCACAGGGCATCCATCCCTGCTGGGACCCCCATGCTGCTCAGTGTATCCATCAGTGGATCTCCTGCTCCAGCCAGTTCTTCAGCGCTGATCGCAGCCAGGCCAGTGTGGGACCTGCGAGAGCCTGAAGCCCTCCTATAAATTGTGAGCTGATTCCTAACATGATACAGGGTGATTCTCCGTGTGATAACACACATCTTGCAGCTCATTAGAGGGCCTCTTCCGAGGCTGCAAGAGCGGTGAAGGGAGGAGGAGAGAAGCAAGATATGGATGTGCATAAATCTCCCTGTGTGCCGCTTGTATATCATAACCTGTAAAGCTGCCAGGGAACTGCACCTTAAATACGAATGAATGGAACATTTTCCGTACAACTTTAGTTTGGGTGATCTTAGTTTTGTCTTTGATTTGCTATGATTTTTTACTTGTGATGTGGGAGAATAGTTTTGTGCTGCTCGTAACTTGCCCCAGCCCCTCCTCATCCCAGCGTGTGCGGGGGGAAAGATGTGGATAGAGCTTCAGTTCGCCTTCCCATGGTAGCTAAGGGCAGGGCGGGGGATTCCCGCTGCTCTTCCCGCATCCTCCTGCGCTGGCGGTGGTGTGGAGGGGATATCCATAGGGACCCGACTCCGCGCGACCGGGGAGCGGTGTTAGCTCCGGCGCGGTGCATGTCGCGGATCGGCCGCTAGGTGGCAGAGGCGGGACGGCTGCGGCTGAGCCGTGCGGGGCCTCGGGGAGAGGAGGAGCCGCGAAGTGCGGTGATGGGAGGGGGGGATGCGGGAAGGGACACTGCGCACGCGGTGCCATAGCGCAGCCCCCGGCCGGTGGGGGCCTCGGGAGGAACCCCGACTGTTGCGATAGCCCCAAACAGTGAATGCAGCGCGACACGGCTACCTGGTGCCCGCGCGTCCCTCTGCAGTCTGCTCGCGAGGGTGCTGCTCGGCAGCGCTCTGGAGGCGTTCTCTGATCTCCCGTCGGGTGAATTACCCGAGCGCCCCGCGGAGCCGCGCTGATGCTGCTCGGATGGAAGAAGCCACCTGAAAGCAGTCGGGCATCAGTCCGGGTTTGTCTCCCAGTTATGAGTGTATCCATGAGCCAGGATCCCCGTTTCTATCAATGAGCTGGGGAGTTTTGCACCTTTCCCAAATGTGCGAGGACAGGTGATGCTGTCAGCTGGAGGATACAGGTGACAGGTACCAAGTTACCAAGCCTCAGTGATCGAGTCCTTAATGACAGCTCAAGCAGCTGCTTCTCAAGCTGCCCTTACAATAGCAGTACAAGTACTCTTCAAAATCAGAAATTAGTGTATAATTAGCACCAGAGACAGTCGTTCAGCTGGAGACATCGCTTCACCTTGTGGCTGCATCCTTTGTGACCTATAAGCTGGGGTGGCCTTTCCAAGCTCCCTATCTTCCATTGCATGGGGCTCTGAGCATCTCGTCAGCCGCATCTGTCCTGCAAAGTTTCACTGTGGTCCTTTGTAACACATGCAGAATGAGCTCTGACGGGTCAAAGATATAAAGGTACAAGAGAAAGAAAAAAATACTGTAGGTCCTTTCCAACCCTAACTATTCTATGATTCTATGGTTGTGGCTTTCTTCAGCTGTGAGACAGTGTGGTCTCAAGCAGAGGCACTTGGCATTGGAGGTTCTGTTTGTCACTAAATCCTGTTTGTAAATATTCATTGTCCCCTGATCAAAGAGTGTGTGAGGTCAAAACACCATTTGCTATTGCTGTTATACTAAGGCACATGTGGGGTGCTGGTGGTTGGAGGGAAGTAGTACCGAGCAGACTTCACCTCTGCTACTGGTACCTGCCCAGTGCTCAGACTGACTGCTGGAGAAGGAGGGCAGTGAACATAGTGTGGGTCTTGGTAGGCTCACAGCTGGATTTATGCCTTTTAGCAAACGTTTATGAATGAAATTCAGCACTGCTCTGTGCTAGATGTTCTGCAGACAGTCATGTCCATGTTAATCAATGCTGCTGAGGTCAGACGTTCTGTCTGGTGTGCTTGCCTGGCAGCGGGCCCTCACTCACCCTTGCTCGCACAGCTGCCTTTTGGCTTTCTGAAGGGAGCAGGCAGGTTCTGCAGTGTGGACACCAGCATTCAGGGACTCCAGGAGCCTGAGGAGGTTTCCAGCAGTGAGAAATGAGCGGCCAGGCCAGGCCACCTTAGAAAGCGCTCATCTCCTCACCTGCTGCTGGAAGTCACCCATTTCCTCACTGCAGCCAAGGGCACAGGACTGGGATCTCAGGAACAGGGATCTCTTTGAGCTTTAGCCCAGCAAGAGCAGACGCATGTCCACTGCTCCTACAGCCCATGGTGTGAGGCTACACCAGAGCTCATGAGGGTAGGCATAGGCAGGACTGGAATTCTCTTGATTGTGAGCCTTTGTCTCAGCAGCAGCAGATATAAAGATATCCTGAGGTATATCACAGCAGCACTGTTTGAGGATAAAGCATTTGATAACAGTTATCAATAATTATTCATTATTATTTTAGTCTCTGTGCACGCATTGCATGTTGCAGGCTGAGTATCATTATGAGGGAGTACCAGTAATCCTTTTCCCTTTTTCGTGGTTGCTCCATTTGATGACTTTTGGCAGACTTTTATGTAGGCACTTGAGTTCCCTCTGGTTTTCTGCAATACTCTAATGATTAATTAACACTCGGCAGCTCCGAATGCAAAATCTCCCCTGCAGAAAGGGGAGTTGAGTCCGACGGGCACCTACAATATATCTGTATGAAATGGAGCAGGATGTTGAAGTTGTAACATCTTGTGACCCTAATGCTTTCATCTGCAGGAGCAGCGAAAGAGTTAATGCATTAGTTAAAAGACTTTTAGCATGGGCCTGAACTGAGGCTGGCAGTCCATTACTCATAACTCCTCAGAAACCTGTAGCCTAATTCTTTTCTCTTTCTTTTGTGATTTACAGAATATTACAACAACTGTAAGCACTTTGCAGTTGGGTTTTTATTGCATACTCCAAAGTGAAGAATTATGGTTCGGGATTCGCAATGAGCAAATGTGTTCTGGTGTTTGTACATCCTTTTCATCTGCTGTGCCCCTGTCTGTAGCTCCGAGCAGGGAACCTCCGCTGTCTGCCACAGCAAGCACTGCTGGAGCAGCTTTCTCATCCTGTTTGTGAGAGGTGAAGCAGGAGGTGCTGCCCTCTCCCTGAGCAAACCAGCTCTGGGTGCACATGGAAGCTCCATGCGCATCCCAGCGTGTTGGATAGGACCCTCAGCAGTGGGGGGGGGGGCAAGGGGAAGCCTTGGGTGCAGTGCAGGGTTTCCTCAGTTGCACCCATTTTGCCCTTGCCCTGGACCCTAAACACCATATCAGCGGGCACTGGGTGTGCTGCTGCCTTCGGCCCAGTGCTGGGATCTGAGAGCACAGCAGCTCATCTCCGCTGTGAGAAACTCCTTGAGAAAGTTACTGCAGCTACAGTTCAGAAACACCTCCCTCCAGGGCCTTGCAGGCATGTTGAGGATTACTGTACAGACAAGCACGTAGTTAAGGGGTGGTCTATCGTCCAAAAAGCATTTGGATGCCTTTGTTGCAGTCTCCTTGCCTCTGGAAGGACAACTGCAACGAGAGATAATTTTTCATTATGGACAAGAGAATTATGAGGTACAAACGAGTGTGCACAAGAAGATTAATAAATTACTTGAGATTAGCTCCAGTGAGGGGTAGATCTGCTGTGTGCAGCCTTAGCCTGGCAGGGCAGACAGGATCCTGTGCAGTGTTTGTCACAGATCAGAAACACTAGCCCTTTGACAGATGCCACGTAGATCTTCATTTCCAAATTCACCCATCTGAGAAACATCTGTGTGCTTAGGCTGGCAAATCTCAAGGAATGCTCTGCCAAGCAGTCCGCTTCCGCTTTTATAGCTCTGTAATCCTCGCCTGGGACTCCTCCTCTGAAAAGAACAGAAGTGTGTGCAGCTCTGCAGGGAAACGGCGTAGGTCCAGGAGAAGTCTGCGAGGAAAAGATTCATGGCATGATCAAAAAGCACCCAGGCCTTTTACAGACAGGGCTCAATAGGTGCTTTAAACAGTTATAAATAACAGCAAGGAGGAGGGGAACAGATTAAAGAGCCGAGGTCTGCACTGTGCTGGACTCAGTGCAAGCATGAAGTTTGCTTGCGGCTCTTTCACAGCAGGATGGCCCCGATGTCTTGGTAGGGATCATGCACACACAGAAGCATCGCCCAGCGCTGTAGCTGTCCCTGTTTGTCATGCCAAATCACAGGGGGGTTCAGGGCTTGGCTTAGGCATCTCCTGCTCAGAAACCATAGGATTTTCCAAGGAAATACACCACAAAGTGAGTTTTCAGTTGTTTGCTGATCCCAGCTATGAAACAACTGCTTTGTAAGCAGAGCTGTTGGTAAACTGTTGGTGAACCTGGTCTCAAGTGTAAACACGCACCTGAAGTACTGAAACCATGGGAAACTCCATCTTGGGTGTGTTAAATCCTAGCTAGCCCAGTTTACTTAGCCCAGTTTGAGATATCACAAGGCAGAGCATTCCACTGCAAAGCCCTGTGTAGCTCTGAGGGTCTGCTGGTGTCTGTAGCCCGCTACACCATCATTTGCAATGATAGTTTGCAAGCAGTCTGCTTGCAGATTGTTGTTTCATTCTTTTGGGGAGAAATGTCCCTCTTTTGATGATAAATAGAAAGGTAAGGGGTGGGAGAAAATGGGAGCAAAGAAGTAGGGTGGGAATTGCAGCTTTGGTCTATTCAGGATACCTTTAAGGGAGGTCATTCCTCTGCTCATCAAGCTGTGAGAAAAGCAGAGACAGTGGAGAAACATGGTGGAAAGGCAGAGGAGTGCTGTAGCCAGACAGAGAGAGCTGAGCTGTCTTGTGACTGCTCTGGTAATGGCATTCTCCATGCAAGAGGGATTTGGAGGTTTCAGCAGCTGTTTTGTTAACGCTAGAAGCACATGTCTCTGGAGGTACTGGGGTTCTAACTGATGGAAGGGGTTTGGGGAGCATGGTGACCTGCCTGCTACAATGCTAGAAGGTAGGAGCAAGGCAGAGCTGCCTAACGAGAGGAGCAGCTGGGTGCACAGGGAACAGGGCTCCTTTTCCAAACGCAGGAGCGATTCCCTGTGCGTGTGTCCTCATGTGTAATGAAATGTACTTATGGAGAGAACTGAACAAGACAAGCCTTGAGTTGTCCTCAAAATTCCATCAGAGCTTTTTGTTGGAAAGGTAATTATGTAGCTCTGCAGGATGCACAAATAGACACAAAGGTGTCAGCAGAACACCTAGCAGCAGACCAAGATGTGTGTAAGCAAAAATTGTGTGTGTGAAGGGCATAGGTGGGAGATGGAGGCTTTGCTGTGCTTGCCATGAGAGTCACTTATTTAACCACAAGCACGTTTTCCAAGCTGCCTCTAATTTTGGCAGGTAGCATTTTTGGAACCCAGGAAGTCTTGATCCCTAATTCCTGTTGATGCCAGCAGCACCAGGACAGTTGTTGGACCGGGATGCTTCCAAAGAGCAAGGCCAGCCCTTGACATCCACCTCTCTCCTGCAGCAGTGGGTTTCTGGCTCTCAGAGCAGTCCTGACCCCATGCCTGCCCAGCCCCTCTGGCAGCATGTTGGTGCACCCTTGGGAGCTGCAGGGATGGTGCCCTTGTGGAAGAATCATAAGCAAAGGCATAGGTATAACTCACTATGAGCTCTGGAGCAGATCTGTGATCATTTCCCGTGTCCCTCCTTTTCTCCCTCCCCTTCACAGCCTGTGGGTGAATTCCCTCAGTTCCATCTCTTCCTGTGCCTCTGCGTGTGTGCCTCCACCCCTTTGGGAGTCACCAGCTCCTGTACTAGTTATAAAACAAGGCCTGTTTCCCCAGGGGGGGTTGAATTTGGAGCAGTTCTGGGAAGTCTCTGGATTTTCCATACATAATCTGCAGCAGTCACTAGGGGCGTTCTTTATACTTTTGTTTTTTGTTCTGAGAGAAACCTTTGGAGAAGTATTAATAGCCTGGGGGCTGCCCCAGTTTTTTGCATTTGTGCAGGCAAAAGAATATTGATGGGGAGGAGCAGAGATACCCACAGCACCCTCAGGGCTGAAGATCTTTCATAGGAAATTGTTGTTTTCAGGCAGATGAAAGCAGATCCCTTTCATTTTCCATAAGCGCACGCAAAGGGAAGAAAAAAACCACTGTTCAGGTGTGCTGATATTATCCCCTTGGATTCAGGCTCTGTCTTGGTGGAGCTTACTCTCAACTAGTGTAGAAATGAAATGTTAGAATAGCGGAAGTGATGTGGGTTCAAAGTATCCCTTAAAAATGGGTCCCAGCAGGTTGATGGCATGGCCAGGCTTCCGGCTGTCCCCATAGGGAGAAGTGAGGACACAGTGGCCTCACCTAATCCCCTGCCCACATCTGTGCATCTACTATATGTCCTTTTATTCGCCTAAGGAAAGTAGTGTGTTTTCTTAACATTTGAGGGCATGATTTATAAACAACCATTAATGTGCCTTTTAACCTCTTTTTTTTCATTGTTTAAATTTCAGATTTTTTGGATGCAAACTCCTTAAATCAGTTCAATATGCTCGGAAGGGCTTTGCTAGAATTCATGTCGAATTGCTTCCAAATGGAAACATTCACAACACACAAAAAAAAGCCCCACGTCAGTGACTTTAATTGACTCTCCACTGTGCATGTACTCTTAAATAATTGAAGTGTTTCCAATACTTATAGATGCCTTGATTTGGCAGTGATTTGGGTATAGGCATTTTAAAAAGGCTGAATATAGTAGTATTATACTTAGGGCTTCACAAGGGATTCACTCAGGATTTAATTGGGATTCCTGTAAAGCTATGCAGAACTTTGGCACTGAAACTGGAAACCAGGTGATCTCTTGGTGAATCTGTGTGAGTTTTGGTGTGACCTGAGTAGCTTTGAGGTTTTGGATTGAAACCATGCAAAATTCACTGGTTTCACCTGATCCTTCAGTTTTAGGGTTTATTTTTAGCTTGATACAGAAAACCAAGCCTGGATTTCACTGTTCAAGAGTCTTTTTGAATGAGGCAGATTGAAAACCAGTCATTTGAGGCTGTTCCTCCTTGGATGAACTTTGCTAGCTCAGGCTGCCTTAGGGTTGGCTTCTGCCTTAAGTCACAACAGGCTGGTGATGTACTTAGTCACTGTCATGTGCCAGCTCGGTGCAAGCTTGACCTCTGGTTGCGAGCAGGAAAACAGTCATCAAGAGAACAGAAAATTCACATATAAACACCATAAAACTGCAAGATTTACTCTCATCAGGTTTTACTGAAGTGAATTCCTCTTAATCCATCTAATACAGAATTTCATAGGTGTGATTTTTACAGTTGCAATACTACTGGAATAAGAGAGACAAGGTTTCTTGTACATAAGATGCTTTCTTGTGCAATAAAGGTTCCCATCTAGTACTATTGGCAGGATAGCTGCTGTTCTCGTCTGGGATTTGTGGGCTGGCTCCCTGCTTCTAAATCACCTGTCACCCTCTTTCCATCCTGTAACACAGGCATGGGATTGTCATCCAGGGCTAAGGGCATGAAGGACCATGCTGGGGTGTGGAGACGGTGGCAGGGTTCAGACCACTCAGTTCATAGGCACCCAGACAGGAGAGGAAGCTCGATAGCAAAGGATGTTTTGTGCTTAGAATAAAACCACCTCAGATGTTCAGACAACCCCCCCCCCCATCTAAACATTTGCCATAACGAACAGAATTGTTTGTAAGAGCATCCTGTTACATTCAAGTCATCTTTGTGTAGGAATGTAGATTTTGTCATAGGGTTTTATTACTACAAAATTTGTATTAAGGATGAATCTCTCATTTTCAAGATAATTTTTACTGTGTTTTTGCTTGTTTTCCCCTTTCGAATACTTTATGGGGAAAATAAACTTACAGAGAGGAAGTGGGAAGAGGACTGTCTCAGTTCTTTCCCTTTTCCATGAGGAAAACTGGGAGAGGAAGCTATTTTTTGCTGCTTGCTTTTAAAAATCAGAAAGGTAGCAGCTGCTCTTGCACCGATGTTCTTTTGTTTAAGGCTATTTGACTGGCTGCATGACAATGCAACGTGTAAAGGCAGCATTTTGAGCAGTGTTTTGCAAAAATCCCTATGCTTTCTCTCAGGAAGTGTAACATAATGATGCAATGTTAACAAAAAGAAAAGGAAAAGGAACTATTTAACCAAAGTTTCAACAACGTTTGCCTGGCATGTGGAGTGGGAGACCAAACACATGGAATGCGCTGAAATAAGACAAAATTTAGTAGTAGCAATAGGAGTAGCAAAGCTTTTCTGCTGATAACAAAAGACGGGGCAAACGCTGCTTTCTATGGTAGTTTCAAGACTAGATGAGGCACAGGTTCACCTTAACACAAGTGTTACTTATCCAAGTCAGTGCACAAATCAGTGAAAGCTGAAGCTAGATTTTTCCAAATCATTTTCTGAGGATAAAACATAGGAAAATACCGAGACTGAGGGTTTTTTCTCTTCTGCTAAAATTCCTGTGTCAGGTTTTAACCCATGACACTTCATAGACTTAGCATCATTGTTCATGTTTGAACCCCAACTGTAATAGTCTAAACCCCTCTTCCTTATCAGACAGGGTGGTTTCTAACATCCCTTGTCTCTCAGCTCACAGCAGCTGCCCTGCTGCTGTCATGGTGCAGTGTGAGCAGAGAACAGGTCCCTTTTCAGCCACACATCCACGCTGGGTGGTTGCAGTGAGCAGACCCAAACCTGCACATTCCTCACAGCTTGAGCCCTTCAGTTAAATACCAGCAGGATGCAAAATGCATCGAACTTGTTTTTCTGCTTGCATTCACTCAGAGGAACATCTAATGTTCTTATTTTCCCCAAAGAAGGAAGCTGTAGTTCAGCAGTACAAACACTGCAAGCACGCTACAGAAATGCCACAAACACTCAAAACACATGTATGATCCTGTGTTAGTTTAGGCTCACTTTGAAACATGTCAGGATGTTGCTCAAGGCAGTATCTGTGCCTATGTGTAATCTGCTTGGGTTGTACCCCTGCACACTAAGTTTAATGAAAACCTTGTGAAATCTCTATGCCCTGAGGCCAGGCAGATGGGCTCACGGTCAGGGTGATGGCTACTTCTGCTGTGGCATGACAGGACTAGGAGCAGATCTCACCACTGGCTTTGTCCTTAGGGGCACCCTCTTACCCCACTGCACCATGACGAGGCAGCCCTGTGGGTGCCCTGGTTTTCCTTTCCATTCCATCTTTGCTTGTTCATCAGTGCTGGAGAAAGGCACAGGCAACCCCAGCTGCAAGTGCTGGAGTTTGCCCAACAGCATTGCCAATTTCATGATAATTGGTCATGTTCATGATGCCTCATTTACCGCTCTCATGAGAACAGCTCGAACTCTTTGATCAGGGTAGGAACATCTAGTGTGATTGTGTAAATGTGAAGGGGGAAAAAGGGATTGAGACAGCAGAGAACACTCCCAGGGTTCAGCTTTGAGGCTGGCAAGGCAGTGGCTGAGCTGAGGCATCCCTGGCTTCCTGGGGGCTCCCAGCCCCTAGGGAAAGGTACTTCCTGAGGCCATAGAAGAGTCAGGACCAACACTGGTGAGGAGCAGCCAGCAGGTCTCAGCCTGCACTGCATCCCTAGAGAAAGAGTCTGAATCTGTCCCTGTGCTGAAATCAGCTGTGTGAGACCTCATAGAAAGGAATTAACTCTTCAGGTTACACCGGACATTAAAATAGCACTAAAACTCCAGCGTACTGCCTGCTTTTCCATAGACTTAGCTGAAAGTTTTCAGTATTCACAAGAGGTACTGAATTACTGATGTAAAGTAGATGATATCTGGAGATCTGACATACGCTGGTACGCTTAGATGTGGAAGCAAAAGTAGGAGTTATATTCAGGATGCTTAAAATCTTAAGGTAGGGAAGTTATCCCCAGAGTTAAGTAGTTAGGAAGGAAATGTTATTTTCAAGCTTCATTAGGAACAAATACAGTTCTAGGGTAGATTGCAGTTTCTTTCTGGCAACACTGACCAGTTCCATTGCAATAATGAAATTGTTTTTCCTGCAATAAGAGTGGAAGGAAGGAGCTCACTAGAAAATTGTGTGTTATTCCTTCATTTTAAAAGGCTGCTTTTATTTTACTGCATCTGTTCCTTTGATTTTAAAAACCTCAGATATGAAATCCAGATTCTGGGCCAAGTTCTGCCTTTCTCAATTATTTAATATCATAGTTTTTTCAATAGGTTTCTAGAAGGGATAAAATAAGCGAAGTTTGGCTTCTAAAGCATATTTACTACACAAAAACCATACAAACCTCAATGTCACAGTACTTTCCCTCTCATCTTATTGTGATGCATCTCAGTGAGATTGAAGTCTGGATTTAGCATCTTACAACTAGACTGGATGTTCAGACTTCAAATCAATTCACCAATGCCATCAGAACCCAAATAACCAAGCAGCAGAGGGATTTGGACCACCAGGACTAAACTGCTGCTTTCTCTGATATAGAATGCATTTGTTGTTTTAGCAGCATTTCTAAAGTACGTGTTGTCTGCATAATGACATATATACTGAGCTGCAAGAACCAAAGGCAACCTATAGATTCTTCCATCCTTTCTTTCTATAAAGGAGATGACCCTAGGCATGCTATACCATATCAAAATACACATGCATTTGTCTTTCCCAGGCCGAAGCTCAAAACTTCATGTTCTTCTGGAGCATTAGCTCAGGAGTTTTCATGGCACCTTGGCACAAGTTGTTTTGCCTTTTAATGTCCACAAACCAAACAATCAGGCAAGCATGCAGGCAGAGAGCTCATCCCCTGGCATGCAAACTATGCACACGAGGGGAAGATGCAGAGGAAAAAGAAGAAAGCTGGAATTTCCAGTGACTGAGAGTCACGCAGTCCAGAGCATGTCTAGCAGGATGAGTGGTCTAATGAAGCACAGAGCACGCAGCCTCGCTTTCCAGGGCTCAGACAGTAATCCTCTCCTTTAATCCACTGGCTGCACATCATCATCTGAGCCTACATCACCAGGGTGTCCAAGGCAGAAAAGTATTGGGGTTTGCTCCTTTTATTTCGTGTTGTTCATAGCTTCCTCCCTGCACAGCCTCAAGGTTAGATCCTAACCAGGTTTAGGCTGGCTTCAGGGCAGTTAGGTTGGAGCAACAGCAGCAGAACTAGTTACAAACTCTAACCTCTCTGCAGTCTCACAAGGCACACTGCAGACAAATAACGATGAAGAGAATAGCATTTGAAGCTGGAGAGCATCCTGCAGAGCACGTGTGTGGCAGTGGGCTGGTTTTGTGAGCCGTTGACCCTGTTGGAGGGGTTTCCTGGTCCTGAGCTGTCCTTATCAGGATGGAAAGCAACAGAGGGCAGCCCAAACCTCTTCCTGTCCTGGCTGCCAGTTATGCCTTCAGTGATTTGCCCATATCTGTTGCTGACTGATGCACTGTTTTTCCTACAACTTAATTGCTTGCATCCTTCCTCCTGTGCTCTGAGTTTCAAAACAGAGGAACAGCCTGAATTTGGCCAGGAATTAATAGATACTAGAACATCTCTGCTCTAACTGTTGACATGTTTCCAACCTGGAATAATTAGGAAATATCAAGCATCTTGGAAAGCACTTGACTCCCACTAGGTTTCCAGCCTAGTCCATGAGCCAAAGGAATCAGATAAGATGCAGTGATGTTTAGGAATGCTTATACAAACCAGATTCTCCTTTCTTTCATGCTGTATATGTAAGGGAGTTACAGGCACCGATCTTTCAATAAACATCTCCATAAGTAGCCTCCTATGTATAGAATAATTCAACCATCTCTCTGTTATAGCCTCCCAGTGTTTTCCTCCTTTATGTGAATACCTCCCATCTTGAGGTCTCACTGATGTTGGTTGAATTTCTGTGTGGTTACATCCCTTGTGTGTACAGTGGCACACATGTGTGTGTTTGTCCCTGTATCTTGGCCCTGCTCTGCCTTTGCATTTGTGCCATATCCATATGCTGTTGCTGAGGTCGTTTGCTGGGTTTTGGGTAATGTTTTTGACCAGTGCACACCACAGATGCCCAGCTGCAAGAAACCCTTTGCTTCATTCTCGTTAGATGGTGGAACCTGTTACACAGTCTTGGTACAAGCTGGATGCTCTGAGCAGGATGGAGGTGGGTTATGGGCTACAGCACCCTGAGCTTGGAACAGTTTCCTCTTCCTTTCTCATGTCTCTGCAGCCAAGACACAAGTGCAGAGGTGGGTTTGGTCCCTCTCCATCTCAGCTTCAGCATACCTGGAGGCAGCCCACCACAGTTCTCACCTTTCAGGTCGTGACAAGAAATCCAAGTGTTTTGAGGTTTCTCCCTGTGTCACACATAAAGGACATTTGCATCACGTAATTAATTGTCCCCACGGTGCAAATATCCAAATAAACAGTTTTAAAGGTGCATGAAGGCTGGGAAGCACGCACCGCGCTCTGATCTCTGGGGAGCAGCTTGATTTCCTGAATGCATTTTGAACCTACCACTTCTGACAGATCTCGGTGTTTCTCCAAGCCATTTGCCCATCAGTTACAGAACCCACTTCAAGCCCCAAATAAGGTTACCAATGTTTTCTAGTGTTTTTTTTTATTAACCACCTCCACCATCTTGTAATTTAAAGCACCTGTCCATTTAAATTTTCCTCCTGACCTACTAAATAACTCTGCATGATACATACAATGAAACTAATGGCTTTTGGATGATGTTGTTGAAAACTAGCTTATGAAAAGTGAGTTGAATGAACCACACTGCAGGAAATCCTTTTCATACCCCCTGGAAAACTGAGCTGGAACACCTTTCTGGTTCAGCGTATGGGGCTGAATTCTGAAACAGTTATCACTCACTTTGCACTTGAGAAATGAGGACTGTCTTGTGATTTCTCGGCGTCCTTGGTGTCACTGTGCAGCCCTTCCTGTGGCATTGTGAGAAATGCCAGAGGCTTTGCACACCCAGGTGCATGATGAAACGAAGGCCACTTGCCCACTAAAGACAGAGCCGTGCAAAGAGGCTATCTGCTGCCTTCTGCTTCACTTGCTCCTATTCCTATAAAAATATAAAGCTTTGGGATTTTTTCCAAGGAGTAATGAGTGGATTTTATTCCAACTAGAGCAAAAGCAGGTCTGCGCTTTTACTCCAATTACCACTTTAGTATCTGTGAATCCTTAAAGCACAAGCTTGGCAGGTTCGTAAGGAGGGAGCAGGCAGTGCGGGGTGTCAAGTGAAATGGCATGTTGTTGTGGTGTGCTAGGTATTCTCAAAGGAGGTTTCCAGGGCTCCTGAAGCTGGGAATGCCAGCACCAGCACAGACCGTGCAGAAGGTGTAATTGCTGACCCATCCAGGAGCCCTCTTCATGGGGCTGTGTGGGGAGCTGAAGCTGGGGTGCATTGAGCAGGGCTGGCTCAGATCTGGTCCTATGGCAAGCAGGGATGCTGGTGTAGGGTCAGCCCTAGCCATGGGCGATGGGGCTTTGCATGATCGTCTCTTGCAGTGTTGCTGTGCAGGGGACAGAAGCCCTTTCCAGGAGCGGCAGGGCATTGCTGAGAGTGTGCTAACGCTGCAGCAATGGCTCCCATGGGTGTAGCATGGCCCCGAGCTGCTGTGGGACAAGTGGTGACAGCCTCACCAGTGGCAGTTACAGGGGCAGGATTCCAATACAGCTACGGACAGAGGGGAAGGTCTTTGCTTTCAGAATGAAGTGTGCAAATAAACTGTTACCAATCCACAGCAACACAAGCATTTTGCTGCTGTCAGGCAGCTACCTTTGGGGTTCTCCTGCAGCTTTTCACAGCAGCAACCAGCTCTGAGCACCTGAACCAGCAGCGTGATTCTATGTGCATCCCTAGGGGGATGCTGCAGCAGGAGATCCATCAGTTGTCATTCACACAGGGCTGCTTAGAAAGTGCTGGCTCATGTCAATGGGAGGGAAGTGACAGTGCAAGCATGACAGGGACTTGTTCACAGAATGCTTTCTCTTCATTTTCCGAATTGGCCATCACATTTGTAACAGAGCTGTTAGAAATCAAGTAGTGCCAGAGGTGGATTTTTGCTAAAGATTTTCTAAACTAATTTCATTGTGAAAAATGTCAGTTCTGATTGGATTTTGATGGTTTTCCTTAGAAATAAAGCTCTACAATTGTTGTTGGATTTGGATTTCAAAAGCCTTTTTAATTTATAATTTACTGTGAGAAAAACAAATGGGTTTATGCTGAAATTACCGTAATGAAGATTTTCTTCATAATTACTTCTCAATTCAAAATTGAGAAAACCACATGTTTTGACGGGATTTTAGCTGATTCTAAGTGCTATCCAGTGCCTTGGCTATAAAACACTGTCCTACACAGGAGAGCATGCTGCTTTCCAAAGGGCATGGGAAAAGTTGCTGTGTTGACTCCAAGTCATGACTTTGAGCCTTCTGCTCACTTCTACCAGCAGCAGCCTCATGAGGGGTCATGCATGTGGCCTCTTGCCTGTTCTACCTCTGTGTGCTACCAGCTGCGTCCCCAGCCTTGGCTTGCTTTGGGAGTCAGAGAATGGCAGTGTCTGATTTCTCTGGCCATGGTCCCATGGACTTGCAGAGACATTGGCTGCGTAACCTATGTCCCCTGCCTGTAGATGAGCCCTGTAATAATCCTGTCCGTGCGGATAGCAGATAACACCTGCAAGCTCAGGGACAGTTCCTGGCAGGGTGTCAGAGCCTAATGCCACTAGAAGGGCTGTGACAGCTGAGATGGAAAGATTGCCAGTCACTGGAGATGAGGGGGAGGCCCTGGAGTCTGGGGTTTGCTTATTATAGTTAGAGGCTATTCTTAGTAAATGGTGTAGGATAACACTATCCATAGTTAGTTACAGATTGAGGTTATGTGATGCTCTGCGGTGATGTCTGTGGATAATTAGCGACAACCACTTTTGAATTAAATGCAGTGTGAAATATAAACAAGCCAGACATTAAGGTGATTGTACACTGTGCACCATACAGGAAAGCAGTAGAAAAAAAGCCTGGAAGAACAATAATTCTGAAAGCACAGAGACTAGCCAAAACAGACACCTCAATTCTCACACTCTGAGAGCTCTTGGGGCCATAAGGAACCCCCTGATCAATCCTGGATAATGTTTGATGAGGTTTTCCCTTTTTAAGCAAGGTCTTCGGGGACACCAGCCTTCAGGTGCATCTTGAGCTCCCAAGCTAGCTGAGTGCGCTGCCCTGCAGTGCTATAGAGCAGACCCTGACACCCTGGAGTCTGGGGAACTGAGGACAGGATTGAGCACCTATGGGTTGGCAGAGGTGCCATCCTCAGTGCCACATCCACCAGCAGCTCACACTGGCAGGAGGAATACAGGTTTCTGTGCTGTGGTCCAATAGACATTTGCTGAAGTTTGGCAAAGTTCTTATGCTCAGATGATGCCCAACACCAGAGATGCCTGGCAGACACCCACACCCACAGCTGAAGTCACAAAATCGGGGAGTTTCTGACCTTTAATGGGAAGACACCTTTCCTGATGGCCGGTCAAGCATCGTTAGCTACATCCTGGCAAGGGTTTGCCACAGGCCTCTGAGATTTGTCATAGTGAGTAAGAGAAAGATAGTTCAATAGTTAGGTAATGATGTGCGCTGAGAATTGGAGACTGCAGAGATAAAAGGCAACTAGTAGCAAAGCAAAAAAGACTGACACCACTTAAAAGGGCAGGAGAAGTAAAATGGCTAGACACATCATAGCCTTAATAGGAAACACATGAGAGATGTTGATCAGAGAATGCTGGCAAACAGATGAGGTCTCTGAAAAAGGAAAAAAAAAAAGAGGAAACAGAAAACAAGATGGAAAGATAAAATTTCAAAGCAAGCCCTAAATGGGTAGCAGTTCCAGCTAATAGGAAGACCTGTAGTGATTTTGCCAAGTAGTACACAGAGAAGCTGATGATCATTAACATCTTGATAAATTTATTATCAGACAGTTCAGCCCTGTCAATGTCAATTCCTTCCAAGAGACAAGAGGTGGTTTTGTAACATGAGTAAAAGTAAGTGAATCCTTAAAACAACCAATCCTCATTATTTACCTCTTCATATACTTAACATTTGGGAGTAAACAGTATGACAGGCATGAAAGCAGCCACAAGAGTCAGGGCTACAGCCCTAACACCATCCTTTGTCTTCTCCCAGCATCTCCTGCATCCTGACATGGAATCGCCCACTGGCTCCTGGCATAGTACTAATGCTGTGCCACAGCTTCCTACCTGCCACACAGTTTCTAGGAAAAGCTCTTTTTAACTCCCATCCTATGAAAACAGGGAAAGACAGAGAGGGGAGCTTCTGTCTATACAGAGCCACCAAGCCCTAAGTAGAGGAAAACTGAATTCCAGCAGGCCTGTTTCTGCCACCACCTGGAGAGGGGCTCTTCCATTTCTCCCTCCTCTTTCCAAAGGAATCATAGGCTCTAAACCCATACTGAAGTTGTTCACGGGGTAGGGAGTCACTGTATTGCAACTTGCTGCCACTCAGGCACAGAAAAGGAGCAGATTTCAATGAGAACTGAGGAGCTGGCTGTTATGCAGGCAGCATGTCTGCTACCCTGCACGGCACACAGGGCACAGGCAGCGCTCCAGGGAGGATTCGCTCATTTGCTTTATGGGGCTGGATATACCTTGATTTTTTTCAAGTTAATTATTCATGCCTCACACCATGTTTTGCAGCAAGGCTCTGCCACATTCTAAAACTAAAAATAATCTTCTTACATTTTTAATCAGGCTTTGTTATGAATGGCAGATGCTTGAAACCAAAGTGAAAATCATCATCAGTTGTATTTATTGGCTAAATTCCTGCTACACTCAAAGCTTGAGAAAAATCAAACACATTTGACAGCTGGTAGAATGAAAGGAAAGGATAAATCTTACCCTGGCAACATACACCATATTTACCATAAGCTGTTAAAGAAGCATAAGCCTTCACCCAGAATGCCATTGCTGCTGTAACAGGGCCCTTAAATTACTGTGTAGTTGTTGGGGGAAAAGAGGTTTGCTCTGTGGGTGCTGGGGTGTGCCCATGGTCCTTGTGTGTGCGGTGCTGCTCCATCCTGGTGCTGTTGTATAGGAGCCTTTGGTTCCCCAGCAGAACTGTGGCTACATCTGAGTGCTTGGGACCTGCTCCTGGTCTTGCCTGCCCATTCCCAAACAAGGCTGCAGACCCTGCACCAAGGGCATGGATGTGTTGGAGATAGAGTGCTGAGGTTCTCACTAGCTTCTCATTTGCAGCAAGCTACTCTTGTTGTCTGTAGATAAATGCCTAATGAACTTGATCACTTGGTTCACTCTGGATTCAATACCAGAAATGTGTTGCTATGCTTGCTCCAGCTCATCATGTGCCAAGGCATGATGCTTCCTGGGATGCAGTGGCTAAGCTGGAGGGGTGAGGGCAGCCAGGGCCATGCCCAGGACAGCCATAGCCCAGCAGTGCTGTAGGGACAGCATCTGACTCCTGCAGTCCTTCTGTAAACAAGGGATGAGCGATATCTCTTCAATCAGGGCAGTGAGATGATTTCCCAGTAATTTAAGTACAGAAAGATAAAGTTTCAGCTAACTTGTTAACCTGATTGGTGAGCACTAACTCCAGTGTCACATTTCACCCCCAAATAATTGGGGAATTATGATTTTCATTCATTCCCTCTTCACCTGTGGGTCAGAGGTCCGCTGCATGTCCTACAGCATTTGAACAGCTGTTTTGAGGTAATAGAGTTGCTTGGATGGGTTACATTGTGGTGAGTAAACTTAGTAGGGCAACCCTTCCATCCCACCAAGAGTGTAGCCTCTGTGTTTATTTCTTATCACAACTAGTTATGTGACTCTATAAAGCGTTGGCTAACTTTCTGTTGATATGTGTTTTATGGGCTTGTATTGCTCAGACTGTCTGTGTAATACATTCCTAAAGAGAACACTGAATAAAAAAAATATGTCTGAAATAAAAATGCATGAGTTACAGAAAAAATCCCATTTTACTACCAGAGGTTTGCAGAATATTATTTGGGTCTGTTTTCACTTGTTTTCACACTATGCAGATTTTATTAGGTTACGATTAAATGGGGGGGGCAAAATTATTCTGCAAATGAGTGATGTATCATGTTTATAATGTGATGCTCTGTATCTATTCAAATTAGTGTATTACAGTTTAAGCATTATATTTAGCTCTATAACGAATGCAATCAAACAGGAGAACTTCAGCATCTTTCACAAAGTCGAATCTGTCTACAAAAGGCAACTGGAGTTATTAGAATGCCCCAAAGGATGTTAATTAGGTTTTGAGCACATGAGAGGCAGTGTGCCCTGACAGATACATGTGCTGTGGTGTGATATGTGTTCAGAGGATGCTGTGGCAAAGATGAGCTTCCTTTTGTCTTTGACTTCCTGCCTGCATCATCAGTCATGGGCCATTTCACCCTGGGCCAGTCTCCTCCCCACACCCCTCTTGCTTACACCTCCACTCTGCCCCATCCCACTGACCCATAATGATACCCAAAGTCTGAGGCCCATAAGCATCCTTCTTCCCAAATTTGCTTTCCTCTACATCTTTTTCCCTCTGCCTTTGCATCTTTATCTTATGAATTCCTCCATCAAATTAATTTTGATCCTCCGTTCCTTCCCTCATGTTTGCATGATGCAGAGGGAGTGACCCCCTTTCTGCACTAACTTGTCAGCCTTCTCTGGCTGCCTTTGGTGTAACAGGAGTTAGATTGTCTCTAATTAAGCATCAGGATGGGATAAAGTGCCTACTGATCCTGTAACTTCTGCTTAGAGCCAGTAACTTCATGCCTGACCCTCCCCTTCCCCTGCTCTGTTTCTCCTCCAGAGCTGTGTGGCTTGATGCTGTAGCTGGAAAAGGCAGAGGATGTTCTTTCTGGGGATCTTGGAAGAGATGCCACCAAGTTGCTACTAAATGCTTTGTCTGGGGACTTCCTTAACACTATGGGTGCGCAGACAAGCAGCTTGTGCTGGGAATGGGCTTTTGCCAGATGAAGGGAGATTAGACTAGAAGAGAGAAAAACTTCAAAGAACACTTTGCCAATTATGAAGCCTATTAAAGTTGGTCTCTTGGAAGTGTACTGGAGTGGGTTTGTGGTGCACTCTCCTCCTATGGAGCAGGCAAGGACATGAGCAGTGTGGGTCCATAAGGGGCTGGGTAGGCCTGGGCATCAGCGTCTCCCTGCCAGTCTCCTTTGTTTGCAGAGTGGTACTTTACAGAGCCATAGTGTAGACAATGTGTAAACTGTTGGGAAAGAAGAAAATGATTTTGGGTTGAACGCTTTGTCTGAACTTTGTCCTTTTCTCAAGCAAAAGAAAATATTATTTCACCCTTTAAAGAGCCACACATAATAAGAGGCAAAATGTCAAGACCGGTGTTGATATAAACCCCCAAGGAAAACAAACAGCTATGTGGCTTCTCCAAAAGGTCTCACTTCCTCACCCCTCTCCCATAGTTTAAACAGATTTAGTAACTGAAGAGGAAGGGGGGAGGGAGGGCTTCTCCTCTGGTCGCTGCTGAAGGTCCTCTGCATGGACTCTGTTCTGCAGCCTCCTTGGTATAAGGGTCCAGCCCTGCATGCAGTGCCTGGTGCATCTCTGGGGTGGTAAAATCTCCATCTCTCCGAACAAAACCCAAGTGCAGAGGGCAGAGCAGGGAGCCTGGAGCTGGAAAAAGCCATGGACCCATTTTACCTCACAGGGCAATGCAGACTCCGCAATAGAACGTATCCTGTGCTGCTCAGGAGGATGAGTGCTTACCTGGGTGCGTAGGTTATTCACAGTGTGAGGTCTGCTTCAGCAGAGTGGATGAGTATAGGATCTGTTGGGTTTTCAAAGTTATGTAGGGCTAGTAGAGCTGCTGGCAACTGGCACTGAGGAGTAAACATTTGCTTATATATGAAGTAATCTTCCTGATTATCTTTAGCGAGAGGTATAGTGAATCCTGGGTCAGCTCTGAAGGTGTGCTGCATGTGTACGGAATGAGGCACCTTTCTGCTCCCACCGTGTATCTTCATAGTTCCTGTTGGTCTCATCTTTTTCCTCTCCTCAGTGTCCTGATGCTGCAAAGGGCTGGGTTTTAACTGACATTTGTTCCAGGGAAAGGTTCAAGCTGTTCCAAAGCGATTCAGCAGTTAGCCTGAAATATGAAATTCCCAATGACAGTGCTGCTACCAGAAAGCACAGACACAGTAATTCCCACCCACAGTAGCAGTAACTGTCACGTGGTGCCACACAAAGTACAGAAATTAATAATTAAAAGCCTTGAACAGGCTTTGGAAGAGCTCTATTATTATGTGCATCAGAAACAGGATAAATCACAAGCAATTCAGAAGTATATTCCCAGGTTCACTTGTAACCATCATGGTATTTGGAGTCCCTTTGGGAGCAATAAACGACAGAGAGTCCATATTATAAAAATAAACATGAACTTAAGTGGCAAGGATTCATTTAAACCAAGAGGGAAAAGACTTCACTACTTACACTATCAGTTTAACGTAAGTAGAGCAAGTTCTACCTTGGAGTATATGCCCAGTGCTAGGAGGAGGGGACCACAGAGAAGGGAAATGGTTGGCAATATCTGCTTCTCCTTGAAGCTGTTTTCCCCAGTAACAACTCTGGGTTTTTTTCACTGAATTCTGCAAAATGAGCCCTCCAAGTGCTGTTCCAAAGTGAAAATAAATGGCAAAATGGAGCTGTTTGCGATCCCACCACGCTTTTATTCAGCCTTTTCTTAAATGAGGGACTATGACCCCCCTACATACAATATTGGGGTTTTATCATAGGTGTCATGGGATTCAATATTGCCTCTAAAGCCCCTGCTCCAGGATGCCTTGGTCTATATGGGACTTCTTGTGCTTACTTTAAAATGTGAGATTTCAGTCCTCTGCTAAGAGCTAACAGTGTGAGTCATGAGAGCAGTAGGCAAACCCAGTCATTATTTATTGATCTTAATGGTTCTAAGTCAGCTGGGTGGATTTTAGGAGCCTGATTTTCAAGCCTTTTTCTGGACAAGGAGCTCAGCATTTTGCCCCACAATGTTCATTCAAGTTTAAATGGTGACAAGCTTTTCCAATCCAACATTCCTGGCTTTTTTCCTTTGGTAAAAACAAGCTTAGAACATCCTGCAGGAGAAATTAGCAAAATAATGACGACCAAACAATACCACTAAACCAAATGTGAAATGGAATCGCTCATCTGATCGGTTTGCACTGGGAAGGGGACGCAGTTTGGCTCCATGGTTGGATTCTTGGCAAAAGGGAGATGGGATTCGGAAGAGCCAAGAGGCAGGGAGAGTGCCAGCACTTGTGAGAGCAGACCTGTGCCACAGCCCGGGAAAACCTCCCAGAGGCTTGAGCTAACAAGCCTCTCGCTGGCAAACCACCTCGTGACTTCAGCCCATCCCATTCAGTGGGAACTCTGCCTGGGTGAGGGCTACCAGGTTTGGCCTCCCATACACTCTGCCCACAAACACCGCCTTTCCTCAGATCTTAACTATGTCTTGCTTCTGATGTCGGCTCCTCCTCACAGGCTCCGTTTCAATTAGCTCCCTAAATAAATACAATTCTGATGTGTGGTCTCATGGTGAGTTATTAAACTGGCTCCAAAATGCTTTTCACCAAGAAGCAGCTAACTTTCCACTGGGTTATCGTACCCTGTAATTCACTTCACACTTCTGATGTAAAAACCCCGCGGGGTAAACATACACAAGCACTTGTCTTTGGCTTGATAGCAGGTTTTTTCCTAATCTCTTGAAGAATTAACCTTAAAATTGTTATTGATGGAAGACAGAGCATGTCTGGTATGTGTAGGACAGCTCTGCAACTATGTGCAATCTACTGTAATATCAGTAGGTGGAGCTAAGGGAGAAAAGAAAGATTTGAGTGTTTCTCCCACGGTGCAGGTTTAGCTCTTTATTTGACCCCATTAGGAAAAAAACCTCTCATTTAGTTCCTGATGCTTTGGAAGTAATACAGGGAATAGTTATGTGTAGCTCTGCCAGCATGATACCCAGTGGAAAACAGTGACTTTTGGAAAAGTAAAGACTTGGAGGCAGTTTAGCCTGAGGGACAAAGTATACAGGGGAAGGGAAAGAGGATAGTTGAGTTATTATTCTGGGAAATGAGAGATAAGGAGAATAATCTGTGAGGGTGGCAATAGGGTTTTAAGGGCTGAAATATTCATTCCTCTTTAGTGAGCCCTGGAAAGTTTCTCAGCTGGGTGTTAGTTATCCTCAGCATCTCTGAGGGTGAACTCTTGATGTTGTTGCCGCCTGTGAAGCAGATTCAGAGAGTAGGTGCCGCATCAGTGTCAGCACTGATAGCAGGAGGCACACAGGCAGTGAAGTTCATCTTCTGTCCTGGGCTTGCACAAGCTGTGGGGACCCCAAAGCAAGAGGAAGGTGAGCAGGGTGAGGTTGGAGGAGATGACCACCAGCTATCGCACCTTCTCACCTCTATGCAGCCCACAGCAGTTTAAAGGGCTGCTACTGGAGTGGAAATAGCAAAGAACAAAGGAGATAGTATTGAACCCTCTCTGCAATTCAGTGAAACTGAGAATATTTCTTTGTTTAAGGTCTTTAATTATTTTCAGCTCTTGCTGAATGTTGCTCTATGCTGATGCTGTTTATTTTGGAAGTTGCTGCATTCTAGTGGTCAGCAAACACGTCTCTCTGAGTCTGCAAGTTTTCTGGAATGTCAGGTGGTGAAAGGCGATAAAGAAAGGCAAGAGGTAATTTAATATGGTTCGTTTTGTTTCTACATTTGTTCTGGTTTCAGCATAGGGAATACACTGCGTGCAAAGCCATAGAGAAAAATAGCTTAACGTTATTCCAAGCTTCCTCTGCTATTACCTGTCTTCTTCCCTTCCTGAGACTGTGCTGGGTGTAGCAAGGCCAGCATCATTCCGTGCCTCTTCTCTACATGCCAACATTGCAGAGACAGAAATTAATAAGCTGTATCTTTTCATGTGAAAAGGTAAAAGATCTGCAGGTGTTCTTTTACTCTGAAAGTATTCAGAAGGTGAATAAAAAGAGCAGAGAAGGGTGGTTTTATAAAGCTCTCCAAACTCCAGCCTTTTTTTACAGTCCATTACTCAAACAAATAGTGCCTGTAACACTCAAATCTAAGTCAGTCAATGCAACTGGCAAACAAACCAATGCTTTACAGTTGTAATTACCCAAATGCTCTCCACTTAGCTTATAAATATTAAATCCTCATAAATAATGTTGTTAGATCTATTTGATTTTGATGGTATTGTTTTTAAATGAAGCAAACACTGTATTTAAATTTATTCCCCTGGCAGTGCCATTGTTCAGTTTTATTTTGATTTCTTTTAAAAGACAAAGAGAAAAGCACATCCATCCTATATAGCAGGCTACAGCCAAAACAAATGTGCATCAAATAAGTTTATTTAAACAGACAGGCTCATAAAATGCTAACAAGACACCAAATAATTACAAGAAAAGGCTAAAGTCCAACTCTGTATGGAGTCCAAAGGTCTGAGTTGTATTTAAGACACAGATAAAATAAAATATGCATTGACAGCATAACACCAAGTCTTCTATCATCAGCGATGCATCCATTTTTTTCAAGGCCAATAAACTTTAATGTGCTAGTGGAGTTGTATCCAAATCACATAAAGTGGCCTGCCATAGAGCATGTAGAGTAGACTAAAATGGGGTTTCCCACTCAAAATGTTATCCTACTATGTTGTTTTTTTTTTTTCTTCCTATTTCCATTTGACACATACTATAGTTGCTTACTGTATTATGGTGCTTTACATGTTAGTGGTTTTCCTACAGAGAAAAACATGTCCTTGCCTTTGCACTCAAAGTATCTTGATTCACTTTAATCAGTACATGGGTTATGCTGCTCACTTTGGGTCCCACATGGGTTTTCTCTCCAAGCAGTGGATGGTCCGTCTGCTATCTGTGTCACCTGTGAGAGTCTAAGTTACATGGGATGCAACCCTCAGCACAAGCAGAGAGAGGGATGAGGTCTTGGAATAGCCTACTGCAGGATTTAGGCTGCTTGTGCTGCCTTCTATCCTTGTGCATTGGTAGTGCTGCTTGGTGAACTCCGCAGTTTCTTGTGCATGGAGTGCCCTAACGTTAGTTTGGTGGAAGCTTAAGGGCCAAAAAGCTTATTTGCACTTAATGTCTCTGAGCCCTAAATAAATGGCTTTTTCTCTCTTAATTTCCTTTTCTACTTATGGAAAGGGTTGAAACACTCTCCCTTTGGTAGAGACTCCTCCAGCTGCCTTCCCCTCTGCCATGCAGAGCCTGCCAGAGCAGCAAATACTCTTACTGGCTCTGATGCCTTCCTGTTGTGGGTGCGCAGGCACAAGAGGTGCCCAAGGCTGGAAGGGGACAGTGACCACTCCAGGAGGACTCTGGGAGAAACTGCCCCGTCTTAACCTCAGTTCTGGCTCCGTTGTCTCCTCTCGATCTATACTGAATCTACATGGGATGCTCAGTGGAGAGAAGTTTAGCACACCCCAAGCAATGCTTTACCCCTGAGGTTAAGAAAGTTCTTTCTTCTGGCTGCACATAAAAACTTACAAACGTGACCAGAAAGTACCCTCTTCTTTAGCCACTAGGAATAAAAATAGGGGACGGTTTAAGCTCTTTTTAATGCTAAATGTTGGATTTTGGAAACACCTTGTTTTAGCGATATTGAAATTAGCTGCCCTCCCTTGATTACTTTATCATTATTTAAATAAAGGAAAGCAGTTTTCTTGTCTCCACCTGCTGGAGACCCACCGGTCTCGGCTGTGGCATGCTGGAGAGCACTCACTTTCCGTTTTGATTTCCATTCCAAATTATGGAACCGGTAGATACTATTTGCACATTGTAGTGTCTGTAAATATTCTAGGTGTTTCGAGCTCATAAGGTTGTGACCAGAATGTATACATTCGCAGATGTTCGTTTTCAAGTATTTCACTGCAGTGAAACCAAGGCTGAAATTCATTCTCTTTTCTTTTTGTTTTCTTAAATGCCGACATGATTCTATATCATTTTAGAATATATAAACAAGCTTTATATTGTTTTCCCTGGGCACAGACAGGATTGGAACTGCAGTTTCAGAGGTGAAAGGCCTGTAATTAATACAGCATGTCAATCAAATCCCATCAGTGAAACACATTTCATTAATATTTGGGTTTTTTTACTGTTAAGCCACGTTATAAACATTTTAGCAGCTCACATCTGTCTCTCATAGAACAATTGTAATTGAAATTAAAATGTGAGTTTTTTTTCCTGAGGTAATTATATTTTAGAAGCATACATTCTTGTTGGTGGACATAGCATGTCCTCAGCTCTGTATCTCAGAGCACTCAGAACTGTCTTTAGCCACCAGTAACAACTGTGTTGTGCGTCACTCACCTGCCGAACAGACACAAAATATACCCTGAAAATCCCTATTCTCTTTTACCACGTTTTGCCGTGCATGGACCCTGTGTCCTTCCCAACCTTTTCAGCCCAGCTTTCTCCTGCGTTCCTCTGCCTCTTCGCAGGAAGCTGCCTTTGATGGGGCTGCACCAGGGATAGCGGGCAGTGATGGGCAGGGTCTCCCGGAGCTCTCCTGCTTGTTCCCGCGGCCGATAGAGCCGGGGGATCGGTTCCTTCAGTGAGCAGAGGCTGCTCTGGCAGCAGAGAGGATTTCACTACGAAACATTAGAGCTGTGCAGCGTTTCTCCTTCTTTGGCTGATGCAGGTTAAAAATTTAGTCTTGCATTCTTTACAACTGTGTTTTCCCATTTTAAGAGGAGCATTTTAATATCAATAGTTTAACGTATCTTACTAATGTTTTAATATCACATTTTCCTAATAAACCACACTGTTTCTTAACATCTTTGATCGCAAACTCTTTCGTCTCACACAAAGGCAGGAAAAAGAATCTCCAGCATAAGAGGTGTCCAAAACAAAATGCAAAATATACTGCATGCCGTCTGGTGATAGTTTGAGATCAACGAATTTGGGTTTCCTGCTTTGCCTGCGTTCTGCTGTGAAATTTCTCCATGTGATAAAGAGAACCTAAATGTGTGTGACCCCTAATCCTATCACCTCACCAACTTTCACAGCTGAGGAAAACGGGACGTGGGAGCCCCTTTAACGTGCTGTATTGGCCTCCCGAGTAATCTTATAACCTGTCATATAAAAAACATCAACGTACTCAGTCTTCCCTGGGTTTTATGAGCAATGGGTTTATTCCTTGTCACTAGTAAAAATTAAGACCCGGGCTCTCGTATGCTGTCGGTGTTTAAGAATCTGTGCTCAGTGTGGGTGCCTGTCCCGGTAGGGCCCGGCTCCACAGCAGTTGAGGTGCTGAGGCCGGGGTCCAGCACTACCGGCCCGGGGCTCTCCCGTCCTCTGGGAAACGGCAGAGCCTGCAGGGAAACGGGAGCAGCCGGAGCTTTCTTGCTTCTTCTTTTCCTTCTCTCGCCATTCCGGGCGCGGCGGTTTGTGGGTACCGAGCGGGATTCGGGAGGTGCGGAGCTGAACCTCGGCTCCGGTGTCACAGCCCTGCCGCTCTGATCCCACTTCTGCAGCCAAAATCAGAAAGGCAAATGCATTTATCGATTAGTTGATATGACAGCTTGCTCGGAGTTGTGTGGGTGTTTGTGTGTGTGTGTATTTTAGGTTTTGTTTTAATTCGGGCTCAAACAATGCCACTGGTTAAACAAGGCTTTAAACTCGCTCTGTGTGGAGAAGGGACTGAGCAAATAAATCAGAATTTATACTTTGAAGCTCTCCCAGCACCTCGGGCCGGGGATGAAACGTTACCCTCTGAGCTTTCGGGGAACGGGGCTGCGCCTGAACGCGTTCCCGTTCGCAAGATCCCATCGAAAAATCAGGGTTCGGGGTTGTGCACCCGCCGCTCCCGTTATCGGTTCCACAGCCGCTCCTCACTTAGGCTGAGGGGGGTACCCCAAATCCGTGCTACGTGCCGCCGCTTCGGCGCACGCTTACCGGTAACCGGCTGCTTTCGGCAAACACCTTTCCTCCTGTGTTGTGCAAACGCTGAATCTCGGGAATACCCGGGGAGTCTCTACGGGAAGATCAGGACCGGGGCTGATGCTGGGAGAGAGGGACCAGCTCCAGCGCCCTCCGGCTGTTCTCCCCCGTTTTCCCCGTGCACCCAAACGTGCAAGCGAGGTAAAACCAGCGAAAATGCCACGGTTCGCTCATCCTGATCCAAAATGGAAACGCTAAAATAATTAGAGGAGCAAATCTGTAGTGCGGGGAGGGGTGTCAAATTGGCTCATCTGTCATTGTCTAAATGAGGCTGAGGGCGAAAGTGTTTATTGTTCATGATAACCTTTGAGCCCTGGATCAGAGGATTTCTTTTAGGAAAACACCTTTAGAAGGGATTTCTCCTCAACCCGATGCCACAGCTCAGTTTATGTAAACTCACGTCCAGAGACAACTAGAAATCGCAAGCTTTGTGCCTATCAATCATGGGAGAAATAATCACAGCGCTCTTCCGTTCCTGCCGGTGTCTCAGAACGGGGCATGGCCGGGGGCAGCTGAGGGGAAGGCGGCGAAGGCCGCTGGGGCCGAGCGAGCGCAGCCCCCCTCGTCCCCGGGACCTTCCAAGGGCGGCTCCGATCTCGTCTTGCCAGCACCCGGCGTCTCAGGTGAGAACGCGGACATGCGAGGGGGAGAGGGGACATGGAAATGCTGGCAGAAGAGCCCGCAGCCGGGTGTACATCTTCAGGGTGATCAGCTGGCATCAGGTGAGAACATGTCACGCCGGGGAATTACACCACGCAGCCACCCCGCAGGAAAAGCTGCGGGGCATGTGTGCGAGGAGCTGGGGACAGGAGCCTGTAGGCAAGATGGGGCTGAAGTGGGGAGAGGCGGGACCAGCTCCTGGGGGGGCTCTTCCCGGCCCCCCCCCCCCCCGTCCAGGCTCTTCTGCCCTTGGGTATTCTCCGCGTTCGTCGAACCTTATTGCGCCTCAGCGTTTTGTTCTTGCTCACTGCATGTGCTCAGAGTCCTGAAGCGGACACTTCTAGCCCCGCAGTCCCCAAAGCCAGTGCGATAACCACTGACACAACCCAGGGTGGACCGGTTACAGCGCGGCTCGTTCGCAGCTTCTGATGTGTCCCCACTTGACGCGACCGTTGTCTGTTTACAAAGGCCGTTCAGGAGAAAGCCGCAGAAAAGCCCAATCGGATAATGTAACACCATTACCTACCGACGGCGTTTTCTGCCAGCTATTAATATCTTTACGTAGAAAGCTGCACCGTCTTGCAGGCAAAGCCCTCTCCCCTTCCCCTCCGAATTCTCTGGTTTCCGTTTCTCCTTTCAGAAGCACCGGGCGGAGCAGCCGCGCCTGGGGGAGCGGGAATCGGTTCATCCCGGCTACCGGGCCACCCTCGGGACAGGACCGGAGGGGATGCCCCAGTGGGGGCGAGGGGCCAGGACAGGTCTCTCCGGCACTGCGGGGCAGAACAGGGGAGCTGGACCAGCGCCGACCTGGAGGACGCTGCCCCGGTGGACGGTCCCGGTCCCAGTCTGCCCGCGGGTAGTGCTGTGCGGAGCGAAAGGGGCGCGCCGGCGGACCGATCAGGGCCGGTCATCTGCTCGGCCCCCGGGTAGGGCCGGCTGCTTTGCACGGCCCGGAATGCGGCCCTACTGGGCCACGCACCCGTACCGGGATTCTAGGTGACTGGGGGGGGAGAAGGGGCCGCTGGGAGCGGAGAGAGCGTGGATGTGGGGCGCCGCTGAGGCAAATGAAGCTGGTTTCGATGGGTCCCGGCACGGTGGGGAGGGAGAAGAGTACTCAGAGCGGCCACGCTCTCGTCGGCACGGCGAGGGTAACGTTAGCCGTAAACGAGGGGCTGTCCAGCCCCAGGAGGAAATGAGTTCTCGTTGCTGGAATTTGGAGATTTTTATTTTCCTGAAAATGGAGTCGGTTTTCGATTTCTCGATTAAATGGATAGAACTGATCTCGCGGCACGTTTGTTAAGCAGAGGCGCTCCCCTGCGGGCCCCTCCAACAGCACCCGCTCCCCGCCGCCGTAGGAGCACCGGGAGCCTGCCGGGCAGCCTGGCACTGCCGTCTGCACGGGCAGAGGGCTGGCTCCTGCCGCGGTTCTCGCTGTCGCTTCACAGCACGGAGCCCTGCGGCAGTGCCGGGCTGAGCGCACGCCGTGCCCCTCGGGGCTGGGCCGCTACCGCCGGTCCCTCCTTGCCGGTTAGCGCGGCCCGCGGTCAGCGCAGGCCCGGTGCCCCCGCCCGGGCCGCCCCACGCACCTGCCAATTCACGAGAGAAAACGCGGAATGTCCGGGGTGGCCGCGTCCCTTCCTGTCCCTGCGATGCACCGCCCTATTCACGCCTGTGCGGCAGAGGCGGCTCTCCGGAGTGAGCCCCTGCAGGAGCACGTCCGCAGGCAGGGACAGCTCCGGGACCGGCCAGACGGGGCTCCCAGTCCCTGCCCGCCCCCCCGGGGCACCTGCCGGGACACAGGAGCGGCTGAGGGCCGCGGAACATTGGGGCTTCGGCGGGGTCCGGAGGGGCCGAGCGGGGGGCACGGGTGGGGAGCGCCGCCGCCCCCTCCCGCGGTCGGCCGGCGGGGCCGGAGCGGCGTCCCCGCAAGATGAAAGGCGACGCTCGGAGGCGCGTCCCGTCCCCCGGG